>JACDOX010000107.1:551315-566703 GCA_014549065.1 Cardinalis cardinalis
ATTATATTATATTATATTATATTATATTATATTATATTATATTATATTATATTATATTATATTATATTATATTATATTATATTATATTATATTATGCTATACTAAAGAATACAGAAAGGATACTTACAGAAGGCTTAACAAGATACTAATGAAAAACTCTTGCCAGAGTCCTGACACAGCTGGCTGTGATTGGTCAATAAGTAAAAACAATTCACAGGAAACCAATGAAACAATCACCTGTTGGTAAACAATCTCCAAACCACATTCCAAAGCAGCAAAACACAGGAGAAACAAATGAGATAATTATTGTTTTCCTTTTTCTCTGAGGCCTCTCAGCTTCCCAGGAGAAGAATCCTGGGCAAAGAGGATTTTTCCGAAAATATGATGGTGACACTATTTAATGTCATACATCTTCTCCATGGACAGGTGCCTAAGGAGTGTGGGCATGTTTATTCTTCACCCAGCTCTTTAATAAGCAAAACAGATTGAGCTGCTTTAGTCACTCTTTGGTGTAAAGGTGGTTGAAGGGTTAATTACCTTGGAGTCAGGATTTGGAACACAGAGCAATGTGGTCACAGCTTGGTAGAAGTGATTTTATCCTGGATTCCTATGGAAAACAGYGCTCAGTGCACTGCATGCCTATTGCTTGTCTGTCTGTCTGTCTGTCTGTGATTCCCATCCCATCCTCTTGTCCTCATCTCAACCTATTGCAGCCCTATTTGTCCGAGGGGCTCAGTACCAGGCAAAAGCAAGCTGGAAATCTCCTTGGTGCAGGGACCTGGCACCAGTAACCCCCCAGGTGCAGTGGGGGCCCTTGTGCCAGGTCAGCCACGGGTGCATTGTGTGCCCCTCCAGCGCGGACGGCGCTCAGAGGGAGCTGGGTGTTGGCGCTGGCAGCAGCCAGCCTGGGCTGAGCACACGGGCGAGGGYGACGAGCCGCTGGCCTGGCTGGGGACAGCTCCCGACAGAAAGAAGCCGCCTCAAATTCCCCTGGGATTCCCCAGGGCAGGAGCAGCAGGGAACGGCTGCAGGATGACCCTCCTCCCCGCTGCACCTCCCTGCGGCCAGCAGGGTCTCAGCGCCACCAGCAGGACCCCTGCCCTCCCTGCTGCCCTGGCCCAGGGGCAGGCTGGGGGCTCAGCACCAGCAGCATCCCCGGGGCATCGGGCACCTCCCTTGGCCCGGCTGCCCGAGCCCCCGGGGCGCAGTGCCCGCCTGCAGCGTCCCCTCCCTCTGCTGCCTGGCCTGGCCCTGCCGGAGGAAGGCTCTGGAAGGAGCTCCCTGGGCTGTCCCTGCTGCTCCCAGCCCACAGGGGTGAGAGGAGAGGCCTGGCTGGGCCCTGGGGCTCGCCCGAGGGAGCTCCCTGCGCCTGGCACCGCACGCTGCAGAGAGAGCCTCGCTGGGTATCCCAGCCCCCAGCATCCCTCCAGAGGGACGGACCCCAGCTCAGCCTGGCACTGGGACACGGCAAACACCTCCTGCCAAAGCTGCCATCTGCCAGAGCCCAGACGGGGTTAAAATAACCCTGCATCCATGGCACTGAGAATGAAACTTCTCCCAGGCAGAGCTGGAAAGGGACAGGGTGTGTGCCAGAGGACAGGCCAGCCTCTGGAAGGGCCACTTGGATTTGGGCTCTGGGTCAGGATCCCGTCCCAAGGCTCTGCCCTGCCATGGGGTGGGTGCTTGTCCGGCACACAGGCAGCAGTGCTGGCCCAGCTCCCTGCGTGGCACGTGCACGCAGAGGCAGCAGGAGGGTCAAGGGCAGGACACTGCTGCTGCTGCCCAGCCTGCCTCGGCTTTCATCGGTGCTTGTTTTAATTGGGACTATCTGAATCTGTTTGAATTGCCAGCCAGCCAAGGGCAGCACACCGCAGTGGGAGAATGGGAGCCCTGGGAGCTGCCAGGGACACGGGGGTGCTGCAGGACACGGCAATGGCCCCTCAGTGCCAGGGGAAAGGGCCACTGCTAGCAGAGCTTGGCACTGGCAGGGGAATGCTGCMCTTCCACCCCATTGCTGGAAAAGGAAATATTTTATTATGCATTTATTATAATTTAGTCCCAAGCCAGTCAAGTGTGTAATGAGTTCTATCAGCACAGGCACAGGAAAGGCAGTTCTGGCCTGTCACCACTGCTCACCTGCCCCAGGTGTTTTCAGGTGAAGAAAATGCTTCTGACAGGGCCACCTTCCTGACCTGTGACCTCTCTGAGGACAGAGCCACTCTCAGGCTTGGGGCTAGCTGGGCTACCCAGGGATGGATGAGAACTTCTGGCAGTCCCAGGGCATGGCTGTGCTGTGGGAGCAGGCAGCTTTGGGGTGGTAGCAGGGCCTCATCAGCCTTCCAGGTGGGAGTCAGAGCTACAGAGCCCACTGGGACCTGCGAGAGCCCGGCTGCAGGGCTGGGCTTTGCTGCATGGGCATTGCTTCACCCATCCCCACGCCACTCTGGGTGCTACCAGTGCTATCCTGAACATCTGCTGCTCCTCTTTCCTTGGGGCAGGAAAAAAGCATTGGAAGTGGGGCTGGTCCCTCACACAGTGATGCTGCTCGTCAGGATAGGCTGCTCCAGGGCACGGCTTCTGCACCTGTCCCTCTGGTGCCAGGCTGCCAAATCTCCCCATCATTTCATGCAGCAGCAAAGCTGGAACGCYGCCTGGGTAATCTTGGTGTGCAGGGACGGGCTGACACTCCCACAACACCACACTGCCTCTCAGACTTGGAGCATCCCCAGAAAATCTGGTCTGGGGGCTGTCCTGATCTCTTGGTTGGCCTAGAGGCTTGGATTATTTTAATCCAGGCTTGATAATGCAATTAATTCCAATTGCTGATTCACGATGTCTGCTTTCTGAACCGTAAGTGCTTTAATATTTCATTTTATGTTGCTTTCAGGGTTACATAGTTTATTCCATGAACAAGAGGCTGGGCCAGTCATTAGCGTGTGAAATCAGAAACGCATGCATCAGTAACTATGGCAACTCTGAGAGAACACCAGCTTCGAGTAACATCAAGAATTGAGCTTACATGAAAATGCTGAAGTAGGAGAGATCCTATCTGCTGAGGGCTTAGCATACATTTAGAAGAGAAAAGGAAGGTCTGAAATACTCGAGTGAACTGAACCCACCCAAACCCAGGAGCTCCTGTAAGCTGGCCGTGCTGGTGCAWCCCTGCAAAAGGACACGTGTGGAAAATAAATCCATGTAACTACTGAGGCCACCAGCCTCATCCAAGGAGTCCTTGTGCTGCCCCTGCACCCTTCCACCTGCTCGTGGGGCTTGCCTTTCCCAGGAGCAGGCTGATGTTGTAGTGTAGTGTCACAGACATATTTTCTGAAAAATCCTTTTGGTAAAATCTTTTCTCCTGAGAAGCTGGGAAACTTCAGCTTCTCCATGTTTTGCTCCTTTGAAATGTGATTTAGAGAATTGTTTACCTAGCATGTGAAATTGTTTCAACTTGATGACCTTGATGACCAATCACAGGTCCAGCTGTGTTGGGACTCTGGTCAGTCACAAGATTTTATCATCATTCCACTCCTTTCCTTTGCTAGCCTTCTGACGTCCCCTCTTTCTTTTAGTAAAATTTTAATATATCATTTTCTTTTAATATAATATATATCATAAAATAATAAATCAACCTTCTGAAACATAGATTCAAAATTCTCATCTCTTCCCTCATCCTCTGCAAACACAACCACAGTGTAGCTCATGGAGAAGCAAAGCTCCAAGCAGAGGGTATCTGCTGGGGGATGCTTGGAGCAGCACCCATAATTAATGCTGTAAAAACAACATTTCCAGTCTGGGCCTTCTCCTGATGTTCAGTGTCAGCTGCCAGAGCAGCTGCTTCCCACACACCTTGTAGATACAGCAGTTTGCTGCACTCTGTGAGGCATCACAGAGCTCCCCCTAAATAATTCAGGCCATCCTTTTGACAACTTCCATGTGTAAGGGCTTTTCCTTGCCATGATGAAGAAAGTCTTTGCTTTGTTCTCCTGAAAGCTTGCTGCCTCCCCAGAATTTCCCTTCCCAGGGAACACATAAACAAAGTCCCAGCTCTGGGGAAAAGCTCYGAGGTGCCATCCCCTCTACAGAGCAGCAGGGGCTGAGCCCTGTCTGCCAGGGCTGGAGGGTGACACCTGTGACAGGCTGCCATTAATCAGGTGCCAAGTGCGGGCGTGCTCCTTGGACAGCATCTGCAGGGATTTTAATGCCAAACAAGGTGCTATAAATACCTCACCAGCCTGGCAAAAGGCAGGAATTAGAGGAAATGAAGTTTTTTGGAAGAGGCTGCTTTTTCAGTGCCTGATTTAATGATGCTCACACTGCTACCTGTGATTATGTTTGCCCTATTCCCAGTTGCTTTTGCAGTGTAATCAGCCTYGAAGCGTTCAAATGGAAATCTTTCCTGCTGCTTTCCGCTTCACGCTGATTTGGAAGCACAAGAGGAAGGAAACAGCCACTGGCTGGTGAGGGCTGGGGAAATCAGGGCTGGTGCTGGTGGGTGGCAGCTGAGCATGGGGGATGCAGGGCCAGCAGCACATGAGGAACAGGCTGCCACTGCAGGACCCCTTCCCTGCCCAGCCTCACCCTGAATGCTCATGTTCTGGTGCGAGGATGCAGCATGAATGCCTGCTTATTCCTTAGAGAAATCAAAATACGAAACACATCTATATATGAAGCACATGAAACAAGGCAGGACAGTGGGTGTGGGATTGCCCAGGCTGGCCCAGCAGGCTCTTGGCACACAGACCAGCTCCCAGCTGCCTTTGGCCCTAGACATGGCTGGACTGCACAGTCTCCATCTTCTGGAGCACTTGAAGCTGCCTTCTCCATAAATGCACTGCCAGTTATCAGCCCCAGGTGTGTTCTCAGGTGTTGGCCCATGGGTGCACATCCAGAAAGAAATCACGGGGCCCATCAAAATGTCCTTGTGCTCTGAGAGATCAAGCCTTTACAAAGAACCTGTGTGCTTCAGCTGAAAAATTGTCAGGAAATGTGTTGATGTGGAAAAGAGTGAATTCCTTTGAACCCTGGAGATACAGACATTCATTGTGCTCATCAGAAAGGTGGTACCGTGTGCGTGGGGGGCGATTTGCAAAGGCACTTTGCATGAGCTTGAAACCCTGACTCAAATCCAAATTAAATATTTTTCTGGCAAAAGAGGTTTATTTTTGATGAGTTTTTATCCTTAGTGAGAGCACCTTGTCCTCTGCAAATTATCTGCAGACTGCAAGTCTGTGCAATTATTATACAGATAATAAAAGGAGCTTTTCCATATGGCAGGAAGATTCCCTCCTTATTTTCTGCTCTTAAACGGACGTGATGCATTTCCTTTCCACCAACGTGAGCATAAGCTGATATTTTTGAGCATTCTCAAATAAAGAGGGTCATAGATACTGAAAAGGCAAAGCAGCTGGGTTCTTCTGCAAAAACTTTGCAGATGCAATCATTTTATTCATCCCTTTTGATGAGGGTGAGGGCTCCTTGGGACAGGTTTGCTCACGAGCATCTTGACTTCTGGCTTGGATGCTTTTGGTCTCACACCTGAGTTTGGTCCTGAGTGGGATTTTTGGAGGAATTATGTGGCAGAGGGTGACCAATTTCAGAAGCAGCCCATAAATGTGAGCAAATCCTGAACAGATGCAGACCACAGCCAGGGTGGCAGGAGGAAGAACAGCAGCAGCACATGAGCATCCAAAGGAAGCAAGCTGCCTGTCAGGAGTAATTCCCAAGGGAAAACGCCTCCTGGTGTGACTGGTGAAAAGCTCTGCTGCCCCTGCTCTGTCAGAGCCGGGTGCTGCAGGGATCACCCCACSCCAAGGCCCAGCTGCAGGAGGCAGGGGCATCCAGCTGCCCAGGGCCCTCCAGGGAAGCTCAGGGACCTCTTATTAATGGGCTTGACTCCCCCCGGGTCCTTGGCCCCGGGTAGCATCTCCTGCTCCCCAGCTCGGCTCCAGGGGCAGCACACATTGCCCTCCCTTGGGCAGGGAGAGCCCAGCGCAAGGGCCAGGAGGAAGCAATGAAAAATAGATTCTCTTTGGCCCCGTGCCCAGCGGCCTTTGAAGGCTCCCTTCTGCCCCCCTGGTGTCTCCTTTGGTGCTGCTGCTTTGATTTGCACTTCAGAGGCCGTATGAGAGCCCTCCAGGCCAGGGGGGCTTCAGGGGAAGGGCATTGCCCTGCAGCAGGGCCTGACCTGCAGCATCCTGCTGGCTGAGCAGTGGGTGCTGCAGGCACCAGCTCGAGGGGGAGATAAACGTGGAGCTTTGCACAGCAGCTCCCAGCCCTGCCTGCTTATTATTTAAATAAACCCATTCCTGCTCACTTGAAATCATCTCAATAAGAAAATAATGCAACAGAAGACTGCTGTCTGAGGGGTGCCACAGAATTGCCACCATTGGGTGAAGGTTTTCCATTCCCAGGTACTTTGATATCCCTCTGTGAGCCAATCTTCAGAGTATAAACTGCACACATGCACACCTTTGTGTATTAATCAGGCTGCTGGGTGATGCCATGACAGGTGCCTATGTGCAACATCACCACATTTTCTTTTAACCATCAGCCTTGTAACTAGGTGGAAAAAACCACGCAGGGTTTGACAGGATTCATTTTTTATTTAAATGGATGGACTGGAATTCGTTTKCCATTAAAGCACATGGACCACTGGCCAGGCTGCTCTCACGTGCTTTTCCAGCTGCTCTGCCCCTTGCTGGCTTTCCTCCTGCCATGGCTGCTTGCTCCTTGCCAGCCTGTCATCCTCAGCTCCCGGGGACATCRCTGTGAAAGCTGATTTTACAGAGAAATGATCTGATTCTCCAGGCCTGTCAGGTGGAGAGGCTGTCACAGAGCCGCTCTGCGTGACGGCAGCAGAGAGCACCTTTATCCCAGACATCTTCCCTCATCACCCCCAGCTAGAGAAAATACTTTGAAAAGTGACTGACACCTCTGGAAAGAAAACCCATTTGGAGATAATTTGGCTTCTGCTTCATGAGTTTGCTTAATTTTCCTGCGTCCTGGTGGTGTGTGTTAACATGGGCTAAGAGTCTCTGCTTTAAGCAGCTCATCAGCTCCAGTTATTGACTGTGCTCCTCGTGTCAGTGTTTGGCAGGGGAAGCAGAGACCAGCCACAAGCTGCAAAATCCCATGTGCAGCGATGCCTAAAGAGGCTACTAGAACAGAGGCTAGACAGTGTTGAAGGAATAAAGTAGGGATTTATTAAAAAGGCCTTCAAAGGATACACCTTGGGCAGTATAAGAGCCCGGCCGTGGCTCTGCCTGAGATGGACCCAAGATGGATGGTGTGTCACAAGTTTTCACAATTTTATGTTTTGGTCCATTTCCATCTTGGGGTTCATTGTCCAATTCCAGCTCCAGGTGATGCAGTCCCATCYTCCCAGTTTGCTCTCCTCCATTCCCTGCTGTTTGCACTTTTTGGGCCTGGAGCTGCAGCGGTGTCCTTGGTTCTGGGGCTGGAAAAGGATTGTTCTGTGGGACTGAGCTGTGAGGAGAACCTGCCAACACTTTATATGAAGTTCAGATTATACTAACTATACATTGTACTAATGCAGTACAGAATCTGGAAAATATGAAAGCTAAAACTTAAGGCACGAGTGGCCTCTGCCCCATCAGCAGAGCTGCCACCAGGCTCCAGGGAAAGCTCTGGAAGGGACAGAGCTGCAATAACTCACAGGGTTGGTTCCTGGTACGAGCCAGGATCTCGGTGYGTCCCCTGAAAGCGTCAGGATGGAGCCAGCAGAAGCAGCTGCAGGAGCAGCAGCCTTGGAGAATGCAACCCCCAGCAAGGGCAGCCTGCCCGGGGGTGGCAGAGCCTGCCCAGCTCTCCTGGAGGCAGCAGCTCCCGCGGCTCTGCTCCCGGCAGGACAGCGGCAGCACCCAGCCGAAAGCCAAGGAAAGGGGATGCTGTGCAGGGAGAATAAACAGCTGCATTTGGAAACTGCGAGATGAAGTCTGGGGGTGGCCTCAAACGACATGGCAAGGCGGCCCTGGGTCTTGATAAGAGATCCTCCATGGATGAGGCGGAATGTTAAATGAAGAAGAATTTCAAYGCAACATCCAAGTTCTGAGTTTAGGGTGAGAAGCAGCAGCCCAGGCAAACAGGGGAGGGTCCTGTGGCAATGCSCCTGTGCCAAGGGCTCTGCAGCTCTGCTGGGAGCTGGTCCCCAAGCTCCTCACTGGGGGACAAGCTAGAGGCTGCTGCTAGCATCCTTCTGMCAGGGAAAGGCTCATTGGGACCTGAATTTCAGGCAGTGCAAAGCCTGCAAGAGTAGGATTTAGCACCTAGAAAACTGCATTTTGTGTGAGAATTGAGGGCTGGCAGCTTGACTTTTGAGGAGCAGATCCTGCAGCCATGAGGGAGATGCTGGTGCTCACAGGGAGAGGTGAGAGCCTGCAGTGAGCACAGCTAGTGTGGAGTGAGAACAGACAGCTTGGCAGCCTGTGGGAGCACCAGTGTGCTGGAGGCTGCCTGCAGAATAAAGCAGATGAAATTTCACAGCTCTATTATCAGTCTCTGAAAGGCAAGCAGGTCTCTGCTCTCCCAATGAGGACTCCCAGCCAGCCCTGTGTGCTTTGATGGCCRGAAAATCTCACCTGTCAGGGCAGGGACAGCAGGAGCAGCCAGGCCATGGTGCTGTGAGACACTGGTGATAGCCTGGAAGGACAGGCAGCAGGATGCTGCCCTCCCTGGTTTACCCGGGGAAAGCCCTGCTCAGAGGAAATCCCCTGCCCTGGGAGGCAGCCTGGGGGTGAACAGGCAAGAGCTGGTGCYCAGGCTGCAGGGACTGCACAGCTCCCTGCACAGGGTGGGCACTGGATGAGGGGGTTTGCTGTTTGCCCTCTCGCCTGAGCCCTGTGCAAGCTGCCCCTCTGCCTTCAGCATTCTGCACAGCTTTCCCCTTGGAAAGTGCTCCAGCAAACACATCTTGAAGAAAAGCAGCAGCTCGTATTCCCTTGGCATTCTCAGCTAGCTGTGCTTAGTGCTGCCAGGTCTTTGGCAGCCCTCAGCTTGTGCTGCGAGTGCTGTGGCCAGAGGGCTTGTCCTGGACTGGCAGGGGGGAGCAGGAGCTCCTTGCTGGTGCTGCACAGCACCAGGAATTCCCTGGGGATGCTCTGGGATGCAAGAGGGAGCTCAGCCACWGCGGCTCTGGATCCTTCAGGCTGGAAGCTCTTTCAGTGCCTTTGCCCAGGGACAGAGGGCAAATCTTCCAAGAGCACCTAAGCAGCTCAGGAGTTTGTGATGTCCCCAGCGTCACAAACACCCCCAGCGGCAGTGAGAGGTGCTGGGACCCGAGCAGGCTCCAGATCCTGCCGTCCCTGCTTCCCCTCACAGGGCCACAGTGGCTGCAGCAGCTCTGTGGGGCCGTGAGCTGCCAGGGACCTCCCTCTCCGCATTTCCCTCATCAGCATCACCTGCATCCTCCAAACCTTTTCCAGCCTCTCTCCAGCTCTGGCAACCAGTTGCCTGTGAAAGCAGCAGTGCTCATGCCCAGGATGACTTCTGTAGTAGGGCAGCTGGGCTGCTGCACACTGACAAAGAAGTGCAGAGCCCTGCTGTGAAGCTCAGGAGATCCTCATCTCTCTTCCCAGCTAAGGTGAGCTCCAGGTAGCACCCAGATGTGTTTGAGCTCCTTGCCAGCTGCAGCAGAGGAGACCAGGCACGATCTAGGTGGGGGTGGGTGGTTCTTTACCAGCCCACGCACAGATCTGGGCTCTGTTCATCATAGGTCCAGGGAGCAAACACAGCATCCAGACTGCTCCAGCCCCCGAGAACTGCCTCAAAAACGCAGCCCCCAGGTGGAAAATAGGACACAGTCCTATTCCAACCTTACTTCTCCTTTTCCTCTCCTAATTTGGGGGCATTCTGGGGAATTCTGACATAATGGCTGTAGGAGAAAATGCAGCATTTTGTTTTCCACAGGAATTGGTGGTTTGCCAAGACATATCTCTGTGAGGAATCCATGCCCTCTCCTATGCCTCCAGCTGAACACTTCCAAGCAGAGTGCTGAGCCAGCCCTGTACCATCCTCCCTCTGCTTGTCTGCTTACAGTGAGGAAGAGGAGGAGGAGGATTTGGGCTGCATTTTGTGGTTTTGCTCCTGCTTTTTCCTGACTTTGCAGAAACACGAGGCCCTGAAAAGCCCAGGAGACAGAGGAGTGTAATTAAGGAAGAGAGGAGCTCCAGATGACACTGGCTCTGGAGAGCAGAGCTTCCCCTCCCTCTCAGCGCTCACTTACTGCATCTGTCTCTTGCTGGGGGCATGAGTCACATTGGTTGTGGTGAGGGATGAAATTAGCTCCAGTGTGGAAGGGGAAATAAAAAGCCATTCACCAACAAGACATCTGCACAGGCACAGAGCTCAGGGCAAGGATCGTCTCTGCCTTTTTCTGCTCTTGTGCTCTTCACAAGCAGCTCCCTTTTAATTAGATAGGATGCAGCTCTAAGTCAACTATAAATGATATTATCAAACTAATAGAGTGTGATCATATCTTAGCTGTTATTGGTCTGGGAGCTGCTGCTGGCTGCCATGGGAACAGTGTTTTCCACAAAGCTCCTCAGCTCTGCCTTGTAGGCATCAAAAGGAGGTCAGGGGAGAGGTGATGAACCCCTGGGATGTCCTTGGCTTCGCAAAGAACAGGGAAGGAGCTCCCCTCAGACACTCGTGCACTGGGATGTTTTCAGCCCCTCTTTCCTGGTCCAGGCTGCTCTTCAGCATTGGTGTCCCTCTCCTGCTGCCCTCCACTCTTGAGTCTTGCTGCTCATCAATGCCCTCACTGCATCCAGGCTGGGCAAAACCGAGAGTGGCAGAGAAGGAAAGCAGAAAAGCAAAGGGAGGAGCCTGGCAGCCTGCATGTGAGYGTGGGATGGAGCGGCATTTGCCCCATGCTGGGCTGTCCTCAGCACCAAACCCACCGTCCCCAGCTGAGCAGCCCCAGGAGCTCACCCTGCTGCCCTGCCCCTCTGGGGTGTGAAAAACCGAGGCTTCCCARGAGTTACCCGGGGCAGTGAGAGCAGCGGCGCCGGGAGCCATTTCCTGGGTGCTGCAGCTGCCACAGCCTGAAATGCCAGGGGGAGGGGGCAGCAGCAGGAGGGACAGCGGGGCTGGAGCCGGTCCCCACAGCCACCCTGGGAGCAGCAGAGCGGGAGCAGGGCAGGATGCACTTCCAAGGCTCTCAGGGGGAAGGGATAAGAGACAGGAGAGAAAAGCAGGACTCGGTCCTGGCCATGGGTGGTGTTCCAAGCCTGATGGGAAGTTGCAGGCTCTCTGGGGATCAGAGGAGGGCACAGTGGGTGCGCACCCTCAGGGGCACGAGGGGCAGCTGCAGGGACATGGGATCCACGGGCATCAGGGGGCTCAGTGAAAAGAAGGCTCCTCTGCCAAGCGTGGCGCTGTCTCCCTGTGGCAAGAGATCCAGGCCCAGTCTCAGAGCAGGGCTTGTGAGGAATCAAGGCTGTGAGTGACCAAGGGGACAAGCCTGGCCACCGTCCCATCAGCTCCTCAGCTCATCCTGCCCCCTGCTCCTGCTGCCCATAACGCTGCAGCTCAGACTGCTGCCTTGGCCTCACCCTGCCTGCTGAGCTGCTCTCCCCTTCTCCCAGCACCTGGAATCCTCCAAAGAAAACCCACCCTGAGCAGGAGGGGTTTGTTCTAACAGGAAAACCCACCCTGAGCAGGAGGGGTTTGTTCTAACAGGCTTCCTCCCTGGCTGCTCCTTGCTGTCCCTTTGGAAAGATGTGTCCATGCTCTGCGAGCAGAGGCAGCGTGAAGGCTCAGGGCCCAGCCAAGATCTCAAACCACCCCCTGCTGCATTGATKTTTTTGCATAGGACTAATTTTTTTAATCAGAGTGATGTAGAACATGATCAGAAGCAATTAAAGGCGGGCAGGCTAATTAGTGTCAATCAGCATGGTTTATGGGTATTGGCCTTGTCAATCACACTTGATATTGTATGTTAGTGAGATTGCTTTTGGATCTCAGAGCTAATGCTTCACAGAGAGCTTTTCTTTCTTGAGATGCTTATTAAAATAGTACAAGTCCTTCAGAAACCAGCTAAAGGACATATTTAATAGTCCTTTAGGCACTGACAATTACAGGTAGATCCTTTGCTAAATCCTACTTGGGGCTACAGCAGATTAAATGCCAAGCTTATTCCTGTGCTCCTGAAAACTGGGCTGGGTTGGTCCCACCCCTCCCGGGGCCGTTGTGCTCCTGGGCATGTGTTTGCAAAAGCTGGGGCTGAGGGAGATGGATATGGCAAGCTGCTCAGCCCAGGAAAGGAGGGATTAAAGGGTCATCATGGCAAGGCTTAAGCAGGAGAAGGGTAGGATTTCTTCCAGACTGGAAATGTGATAAGGGCCACTGGGTGGTGTTCAGTGGGATGTTGGGGAAAAAGAAAAAGAAGCAGAAATCTGTCTTAAGGTTGATCCTGACAGAAGGAAATCCCCAGAGTATGTCCCTTGGAAAGGTTGGGTTTGGAAGCAAGGAGACCTGCTGCAGCCAGGGCATTCCCAGCACTGCTGCTGCTGTCTCCATAAGGCTCCAGATTTTAGCTGCCTGTGGGCATTGGCAGCATTTCCAGGATCCCACGTGAACCCACGGAAGAAGAGCAGAGCCAGCATTGAAGGACATAGTCCACGTGCCCTGAGCCTGGTGCTGCCCTTCTTAACACAAAAGAACCAAGGAGTGAGTGTTAGGATGGCACAGGCACAGCAGCCATCAGTACACACTGCCTTTCAAACCCCGAGCCCCACAGCACTCGTGTTCTTTGCACTTAATAGCATAGGTGTAATTTTCTACTTGTAAGAGAAATAAAGGAAGAGCTCCATCAGGCAGAGCCCCTGGGAAGTGCCTGACAGAGGTGAGAGGTATGAGAGAGGTGAGTGTGCCAGGCAGAGCCAGCCAGGGGAGCAGTGCTCAGAAGTCCCAGCAGGCCAAAGCAGGGATGGCACGAGCCCCCAGACCGATGGCATCGTCCTCCCAGCAGGAAACACCTGGCCTGCTGACAGCACCGTGCTTGGGAGGGCTAGAGTCATGGCAGATCATGCCAGCTCCTCCCTACACAGCCCTGGAGGGGCTGAAATGCTGGTGCACATCCTGCTGGCTTTTACAGGCCTCCCTGGGGCTGAGAAAGACCGGTGTGCTGCTCAGCATCGCAGTRTGGCAGCAGGGCTCCGAGTGGGCACCATGGAATGGATCTGTGGGATTGCTGCTGCATTAACCTGCGCAGCTGGGTCACTGTGCCCTTCCTGGAGGGCTCAGGGCTGCCAGCTGGAGCTGYCTGAGGCACCAGGGCAGGCTGAGCTCAGCGCTGCTCACCAACCAGCTGGGAGCTGGGGAGCTGAGGCAGGCAATGCTCCCAAGCTCCAGCAAGCAGGGAGCTGCTGCAGCATCCCAGGAGCGGGGAGGAGCAGCCATTGCAGGGCAGCAGAGGGATTTTTATGACACACTCTGTTCCATGCTACAAAGCCACATCTTGACATCGTAGTAGAAGATCCTTTGCCTGGTTATTGCCTGAAGACATACATTTTATCTAAGGGAATGCTTAATTGCTCCTCGTTGGACACTGCTTATGGAACATTAGTCATCAATAAAAGACAACTCTTAAAATCCAGGCTGAATACCCTTTCCAGCGATGGTGGTGGTTACAGTCACAGAACAGATTTGCTTCACTGCGTTTTTATTTTTTCCTAATTTCCCATTTGGGCAAAGTGGGTGGTATCCCTGCCATAACCACATCCCTGCTTCCCAGCCCCAGCCTTTGCCCTGAAGCTTTTCTGATGCAAATGCCCCACCCCTGAGGGGGCCACTGTTGACAGAGCCACAAATTTTAATTCCCAGCTGATGTGGGAAGAGCCCAGCCTTGAGAGAGATGAGGCTGCATGAGGCTCAGCAAAAACATGGAGCTGCCAGTTGCTCTGAGGACATGGATGCTGGAGGAAGCATTAATATTCCAGGCCACCATGCCTCCCTACCATCTGTTGCACCAAAGCAAAGGATGCCCAAATAAATTTCAAAATCCCCTGCAAGGGAGAACACTCTGGATGCTATTTCTACATCAAGCTGTTCAAGACTTGCTAAATCATCTCTCTCCTTTCCAACCATTTTTCAGAGCTGTCTTGCTTCAGGGAGGTGGCTTTGGTGGCTGTGTCCCACTCGTAGGAGGTTGATGGCACATGCTGGAGGTTCATGGTGCTCCTGCACAGCCAGTCTAGCCAGGAGAAGGATGAGACAGAAACCACACCGTGTCCAGAGCAGCTGGCTGGGATCAGGCAGGGATCTGCAAGCTGGCAGCTCTTGTGAAGCAGTTTGCTCCTGAGCTGGCAGCACCGTTTAAAGTTTTTGGACATTTCCTGAGATGTGCGATGGAAAGGTGGTGCCTCTGGAACATCTGCAGACTGCTGAGGGCCCTTGTGCTGCCCTATCTCCTTCTAAAATCCTCCAAGGACTCATCTCCTCCAAAAGTTGATGTCCTCTTGCCAGGAGGAGATCAAGAGGAAAATTTTACAAGGATTTCTTCTTTATTTGCTGTTCGGGACTCTCCCATTATAACACACTTTCTGATGATGGCCCGTTCCCCTGTTTCCTACWATGTGCAGGTAAAGATTTATGCAATTCCAGGTGCCAGCCTCATTTGAGAGATTAATCAGAGATAATGTCTCACAAAGAGGTTTATTGAGTTCTCCGAGTTCATTCACCAGCTGTGAAGTGAAACATCCGATAACAGTTTTTGAATACTAAGTTCTCCCTGGCACCAGCACAGGAAAGGAAACAGTGCCTTTTTCTGCTTGGGGTACTCATCCTGCTGGGCAGAGCCAGCTTCATGTGAGCAGCCCTGGGAGCTGCCACGCTGGGGTTTGAGCTGCCTGCTGGCCTGGCCCACCTGGGCTGCAGGAGGATGTGCCTGGCATGCTCAAGGTGCTGGGCCCTGCTTCTCAGCAGCCTCGGCCCCGTGAGCGGCGAGTTGTATTTCACGGCAGGTCTGAAGAGGCAGGGGAACCCTGCAGAGCAAGGCAAGGGTGATCACTCACCTACAGCCATGGAAAGGCACTAGAAAATGTATTTGAGGCTGCAGAACCTGCAGGTCTTGTGGCTGCTGGCTTTAGGGCACAAAATTGATTTGATGTCGTAGCAATATCTCTTCGAGGGCGGAGAAGGAAGGTCCTTCCTTGGACCTCAGTCTGCCCCAGCCACCACTGGATGGGTTTTGTTCACTTGCTTCTCGGGACACCAGGGAGCTTCTTGCTCCTTCCCTGTGCCCAACCCAGAAGCCAAGTTCTGGCTCGTGCACCTGCACGCTGGGCTGCTCAGAGGGCATGGCCAGGCTGGCACCCCCAGCACATCTGGGCACACAGGCACAGCCAGGCTGGCACCCCCAGCACATCTC
>JACDOX010000107.1:566833-580197 GCA_014549065.1 Cardinalis cardinalis
GGCACAGCCAGGCTGGCACCCCCAGCACATCTCCTGGGCACACGGGCACAGCCAGGCTGGCACCCCCAGCACCCCCAGCACATCTGGGCACACGGGCACAGCCAGGCCGGCTGGTGCTGCTGGTTTTCCTCCTCGGTGCACGGCTCCAGTGAACAGAGGGCACCCCTGCCTGGGCCAGGGGAAATGGSTTGCAATTAGTGAACTGTCTTTATAAAAGCCCTCCCATCAGCAGCTGGGCAGGTGGCTGTGCAAAGGCCTCTTGGGTGCATCTCAGCATGCAAATGTCAGCCACGAGGAGATAATTATTCTGCTCTCCCATCTCCAGCACATTCCTGCCTTGCCAATGGATCATTGTACTAATTTTTATCTCTGTTGCACTCAGCATAAAATGCCCACAATGAGTTTGTGTTTTCACACAGACATTGGGCTACGTTAGCTGGGAAGAGCCCATGTGGAAATCCACAGCTCTGAGGAGAGATTTTGGCAGATGATTTATCCTTTCCATCAACACGCTACAGCAAGCCCCCAGTGAGGCTTGAGGGCTTTTCCTCTGGGATACACCACTGGGGAGGACCTGGGCATTGAGAGGAAAACTGGATTTGTCTTTCCAAACAAGCTGTGGATCTGCTGGTAGATAAAACCAGCACTGGGAGATCAAAGAAACAATGGGAAGGATTCCACTGATTGATGAATGGAAAAAGAGATTTGCTTTTACAAAAACCTTTAGGTTTGCTGATAAATGAAATTAGACATTGAAAGATGAAAGAAACAGTGGGGAAGAAAAACCCCTAAATTCCATAAGAATTAAAAATGAAAAGGGGGGGTTGTACATTAGAGGGAAATCTCTGGTCTCAGGTGTTCTGGGAAGTCTGTACCTCTCAAGTACCTCAGAAATGGGGAAAGAGAGAAGGGAAATGYGGCTGGGAAATTGGGATACAAAGGAGGCTGCATCTTCCAAAAATCTGAGATATCCCAGGGGAATGCCCCATGGCCTCTCCCTTTATTGGAATAAAGTCAAAAAGGACTCCTCTGTCTCCTTTTTGGACATAAACCTCTGGTGTTTGTGGATTAATTTTCCTAACAGCATCTTCATCTCTTACTTATTTATTTACACTTTGACATCCCTTCCTTGGAGGTGACTTTTCTGCTATCTGCAGGATTTTTCCTTTAAAATTGCCCTCCTAACAACATCCCAGCAACAGGACTGCTGCTTTTCCATGTCCTGATGAAGAGCTTGCAGACACTTGTTTGCAACTGCCTTTTGTTGTAACATCGGGAAGCCCACAAAAAATCAGAACACAGTATTCGCTCTTCCCTTTGGCTGGTCTTTGTCTTCAAGCAGCTGTAAAAGAGGGCAATCAATAAACCTTGCCAGGGTCTTTTTAATGCTTTTTGAGCCATTATGGTCATAATGCTTCTTCAGGCTGCCGTGTCAATACACTCGAGACACTGAATATGTCAAAACCACATAAAATCTTTATTAAGATGAAATTAAATGAGCAAGCCCAAATCAGCAATTTAAATGGATATTGTTCTTCAAGGATGCCAGACCTAAAAACCAGACACAACTGAAGAATTCAGGGCATTCAGTTAGGATTAAATTGGTGTGAAACTCAAACTTTAGCCACAGCTCCTGGGCAGGAGGGATTTAGGAGGATGGGAATTGCTGTCAAGGCGCTCTCAACACCTGCCCTAAGTTTTCTATTGCAGCATTGGTCTGAGCTAAAAAAGTGAAGCAAATCTGGGGCAGGAGGGAAGAAAACAGTTATTGGCATGAAAGTTCAGTCTGTCTCTGCTCATCAAACTAACCTAGACTGATCCAAAGGAAAAAAAATCCTTATTTATGTATGGTTCCAGGTGACAGTGCATGGAGCTGCACCGTGTGGCACTGCAGAGAGTCCATCCTCATGCTGCATGGCCCTGGGGGATGGATCTCTTCTCCCAAATCCTCCCAAGCCCTTTTGGGCCCTGCAAAGTCACCAGAGCCACGCTCACATGGAGAATCTGCAGCAGAACCGGGGGCACTTTCAGCTCAGTGACTGAACCCTCCTCCATCCCTGCACAGAGGCTGCAGCATCAGAGATTTTCACCTGCCAAAAGGAGGTGAGGACAAGCAGGACATGTGAGAGCTGCCAGGCCCTTGGGAAAGAAAAGCTGCAAGCTGGAGCCCCACTCAGCACCCCCAGCACACAGCAGAATGCAGCAGCAAAGGCTTGGGCTGCCRTGGGCTGCACGTGAGCTCCAGGAGGGTACAAACCTGTGGGTCAGCCAAGGCAGCGAGCAGGTACTGCAGGTACCACCAGGCTGCTGGGCCACAGGAGCTGGCTCTGGGCCCTTCCCACAGACAGGGTCAGGCATGCAGCCGTTCAAGCCCTTTGCTGCCACTTTGCCCAGGTTTTGCACGGGACCCGGCTGGGCTTGTCTGGGCTAGATGCATTCTAACAGCCTGCATGGATTGCTTTGCTCCACTTGGGAGCTCCTGTTTTGCAGTGCCACAATGCCTGGGACATGAGTGGGTTTGGCCCAGCCCTTTGCCACCGGCCAGCAGTGATATCAGCTCCTCTGTGCCTGTGCAGGACTGGCCAGTTTGCTGACCCTTGGGACCAGCCTGACAGAAAGGTTCAGGGGCTCAGGTTTTGCATCTCCAGAGGGTGCCATAACTCTGATGTGCCCTGCGACCTGACTCCTCTAGGGGTCGTCCCTTGGAAGGAGGAGTAGCCTCAGCACTGACCAGTGGGTTGGTAATAGGCAGGACAGCAGAGCCTTGTCCCCAAAGCAGCACCAGCCTCCCCTGCCAAGGACACGGCTGCCCTGTGCGAGTGGCCTGGTTCTGAAGGCAGCAAGGGACACCAGCCCTGTGGATTCCCACTGGAGCACAGGGATCCCTTCTGCATTCTAATTGTGCAGCTTTTGCTTCATCAGGTGGGATCCTACAGCTTGCCAGGAGGATTTCACTGTTCACAAAGGAGCTCTTTTTCTTCTCAGCGGAAAGCTGAAAAATTGCTTGGTTCCAGCCTATTTAGTTTTAATTGTTTCCTTTAGTTCTCATTGCCCACAGCAAAATATCACCTTCCCCTAACAACCAGCCAGGCTGGGAGCCAGCCACCCTGCCCAGCCACTGTGCCAGCCCTCCTGCTGGTTCTGTGGCTCCCGGGAGTCCTGTCTGTGCTGCCATTGCTGGATTTGGGGAAGAGGCATCACCCCCAGCAGGCAGAGCAGCTGCAGTGCTGCCAGGGCTGGATTTGGGGAAGAGGCATCACCCCCAGCAGGCAGAGCAGCTGCAGTGCTGCCAGGGCTGGATTTGGGGAAGAGGCATCACCCCCAGCAAGCAGAGCAGCTGCAGTGCTGCCTTTGCTGGGCTGTCTCTTGCCCCAAGGGCTGCTGCCCTGGCTCTCTGCTTTCCCAGACAGCTCAGCCCTCCCTGCTCCCCTCTGGCAGCTGCTGAGGAGGGGCCAGCTCGTCATTCCTGCTTCGAGGTGGCTCTGAAGAGAAAGATGTTGCTGTGCTGCTGAGCCTTGGGGATGTTGAACAGCAGAAAATTAGAAAAGCCTCTTCCCTCTCCCTTCACCAGAGTGGGCTTCAAACATCTGTGGCTTTTTGGGAATGATGTGGCGCATCCCAGGTGAGCATCACCTCCAGGACCTCTGCTCCTGYTCCGAATGCAGCCCTTCCACAGGGACACCCCACAAAGACAAAAACCTCATGTCAGCAGTAGAAAGCAGGGTCTTGCAACCTCAAGAAAAACTTGTASAGACTCCTAAACCTTCTTGGCAGTTATGGGACCAGGAGGATAAAGCAATATTCCCTTCTCATGCAGGCTGCCTTCAGGGAGCACAGCCAGACACCCCCAAGCAATCTTAGCAACAGCTCAGGCTCAAGGGAATATTAATGCATTCCAGTATAAGGCAAGGATGGAGGGCTAGCTGTCAGGGAGAAACAGAACAAAAATGCACCCAACCCATCAGAGTAACCCACCAGATCACTGATCTTATCCCCAGGATAAGAGATCTCTGCATCAGGGCTCAGTCTGGTGCTGGGCACTGCCTCAGCTGGCACGTCCCAGCCTCCAGGGCTCACAGCACCATGCCAGGGGTTTCCCTGAAGGCTTTCCTCTGCTCAGTTCTGGGGAAGAACTATAAAACAAAGGCTCATAAATTAATTACCTAAAAGAGCAGCAGAATGTTATTAGATACTTGGGAGTTAATTGCACTGGTGCTAATCACATGTATTTTAAAGGAAACAGCAGAGATGTAATATGTAATTCCACAGGTATTCCACAATAATTTAGCAATTTAATTAATTTCTGCTAATACCTTTTAAATCACCTGCCCACTTCCTCTCATGTTTCCTGAGGGAAAGGGGGAAGAAACTTTTCCAGATGGCTGAATCTGTTGCAAGCTCACTTTTGTTGGCACAGATACTGTTTTATTTCTCAGTGGATTTCATTAACCTTAGAGTATCCCTGGGTGACAGGGTGGCCAAGCAAGACTGCGATTGCCTGGTCCTAAAATTTGAAGTCTGGATCAGGGATGGTTGAAGTGTTTTGGACAGATTGTGATGGGTTGAGAAGATGGAAACTGAAATGATTTGTGGATTTAGGTCAAATTCAGTAAGCAGAGCCAGGGGAAAATGTGGGAGAGAAATGTAAACAGCACCAGGCATTTTATTCCATCTCCTCAAAATGGAACATTTTCTTTAGAAAAAGCAAAAATATCCCATTTCAACGTGTTTGAGATGCAGGTTTTCTGCTTGTCTCCTTGTGCCTCCCCCCAGGGTCAGGCAGCTGAGACGCCCCCAGCCCTGGGGCAGCACTGCAGCTGGAAAAATGATTCCTTTCCTTTCTGGGCCCACTGCTCAGTGAGTGCAGGGCCCAGAACCTCGGCATGGCACTTGGGAGTCCAGGGAAGGCGGACAGAAGCGGAGAAAAGGGATTTGGGCTGTATGAGAGCTGAGCCCCACCCTCCCCATGCTGGCAGAAAAGAGACCATCAGAAGCCATTGCTCTCATGGGGCTTTTATTGTCTGGCTGGCCCTCGCCTCCCACCCTGCTGCCCGTGCCCCTCAGCACCACCCACACCTGCAGAGACCCCAGCCCAGCTCATCYCCAAGCCCAGCCACCTGCCAGGGACAGCACATTCTTCCCAGCTCTGTTCTGGGGTTTGGTTGGGTTTTTTGTTCTTTTTTTTTTTTTCCTTTTTTAATATTTATTTTAAAAATATAGTAGCTGTGGAAAGCAGCCTTCTTTATAAATGCTTGATGCCAGAGTGAAATGCATCCTCGCCATCCTTGTTCCTAATCCCTCCTGGGTGCCCCTGCCTGCCAGCAGCAGCGCTGGGGCTGGGGAGGCTGCTCGGGCTGCTGCAGGCAGGGAGGCTCTCCATGGCAGGGAGAGAGAGAGGGGGACCCTTCTAAAAATAGAAATATTGTGCTGAGTCGTTTGCAGTGAATGAAATACATAAAACACCAGCATTAGATTAGCTCTAGCTCGTCAGATATTGCTCCTGGCAGAGCTGGTGCAGGCTGCTGGTGGAGGCTCAGTCCTCCACAGCCCGGGCCAGGGCAGCCACGCCGGCCCCAGCCCCGCTCCCCACTGCAGGGCTCCCTGCTCATCCACCTCGAGGACACTGCCCCCAGGGCAGCCTGAGAGCCCCCGGAGCCGATATAAATAGGAAACTGTAAACACAACCATTGGAGATAAGAGACATCTACGATCACAGGGTTTACTGCTTGAAACGCCCCACCCTCCCCCCAGTCCACACCCCTATGCCCTCGTCCCCACCCCGTAAAAAGGTCTCCAGTAACAAAATCTTCGATCCAGGCTTGGAGTAAAGGTGAGGTGCTCGGGGAGTAAAAAGGAACATTGCAACCTTAGCAGTCTTTGCTCGGGAGGGGAGATGGCGGCAGGAGGGGGAGAAAGGGTCAGCTGGTTCAGGTCCTTTGCAAGTCCATTTGGTTTGTCTGGAGGACTCCTAGGGTTGTACCTGAGATGAAGACGTCTAGAGGACACTCCATAGCTCAATTGGAACGCTGTTGGTGTTTCTGTGCCTAGAAGAGTCCTCACTGCCGGGATTTGTCTGTCGTGCTTGCAGCAGGCAGCAGGAAAGCAGCGTCATCCCGCTTCGCTCGGCACAGGGCCATCTGAACCACCGCCGGCCCGGGGCACCCTCATGTGTCCAGGATCTCGCTGGTGGGCGACGGCTCGTGGGGGATGCCCTGTGCGCTGTGCATGGTCTGGTTGTGCGAGAGGGAGTTCTGCTGGAGCTCCAGGGCGATGGCGTTCTGCGGGAACTCCTTCACCTGCCGCTTGTACTCCAGGAAGGTGCACGCCTTGGTGGCGATGGCGATGATGTTCTTGCCGATAAAGATGGTGGAGACCCTGCTGTCCTGGAACAAGATCATGTTGATGGCCCGGATGAAGATGGTGACGATGTTGATGGTGACCAGGCTGAGGACGGGGTAGAGCATCATTTTTTGCGGGGCAATGTGCTCCCCTTGCATGCTGATCTCACTGAGGGACACGCAAGGCAGGATCAGGAGGAGTATGTAGCAGTAGAAGAACATGAGCCCCTCTGCCCAGATGGGCAGGCCGGTCCTGTGTGGCTCCCACAGGTTGGCCTGAATGTCCAAGATATCCAGCAGGTCGAGGGCCACCCAGAAGAGGCGTCCCCGCAGGTCCTCCTTCTTCCGAAAGGTCCGTATGTACTCCATGCTGTCCAAGGCCACCAGCACCAGGTAGAGCCCCGGCACGCAGATGGAGAGCAGCAGGGTCAGAGCTTTCCTGGCCACCGTCTCCAGGTTCTTCTTGTCCGCTTTGTAATTCTGAAAGATGAAATACAGCTTGATCTCCAGCACGAAGATGTAGAGGAACCACAGGATCATGGCGTAGCCGCGCTTGGCCGTCTTCACCTCGGCGCCCACCCACACGGCCACGTAGCGCAGCACGATGAGGAAGCAGATGTCCCCCACCAGCACGATGATGCAGACGCCGATCTTGCGGGGCCCCTGGTTCTGCTCCACCAGGTAGGCGTCCATGAAGGCCATGCTGGTCATGATGACGATGGTGGTGAGGCAGACGTGGCGCCGGTCGGGCGGCGGCAGCACCATGGCGAGGCGGGCGGCCCTGCGGCCCTCGGCGCTAGGGGAGCGCTCCCGCCGGCGCGGCGCGGGGGCGCATCCGCGGCCGGCCCAGGGGCCCAGCGCCGCCCTGTCCCCCGCTGCCGCCCCAGGGAGAGGTGCCTGCAGGAGCAGAGGCTCGGCTGGCAGCCCCACTGTCCCGGGGCTCGGGGCTGCCCCTGCAGAGCCCACGCCAGCCCTTCGCCCCTCAGGGGCCGTGCCCTGCAGGCACCGTGCCTCTGCCCCCAGCCCAGGGCTGGCTGAGCAGCCCAGCCCCAGGCACCCTCCACCACCAGCAGCCAGGGCTCACGGGTGTGCAGGGCCTCCTGGAGGAATGTCCCTCCTCGCCGCTGGGTCCCCCATCGCTGTCAGGCTCTCCAGCAGTCCTATGGCACTAAGATGCCTCCAGGCTCCAAGCCCCAAATCCTGGTATAGATCCCTAGCAACACGGCAGGTGGTGGGGCAGAGGGRGAGCTCTCCCTGTTCCCAGTGAGATCCCACGTTCCTCCGGGCTCTGGGGGGCTCCTGCTGTGTCCTCACAGGCAATCACCTCCACGCCTATCCCCGCAGGGCTGTGCTGGTGTCCTGCTGCTCCCAGCTGTACCCGCATCCCTTCATTCCTGCAAAAGACAGCAAAGAGCGAGCGTTAGGCTCCCTCTGTGAGCTGACCATGGGATGGTGGCCGTGACAGCCCCCGCAGCCCCAGCACACCACGGCGTGAGCCGGGCTCCCACCAGGCACCATCCCACCATGGGGGCACCCACCACACCCCGGCCTGTGTGAGGGGTGCAGAACAGCTTTTCACTGAGCACACAGACAGCACGGGCTGTGTGTGAGGGTGCAGAGCAGCTTTTCACTGAGCACAAGCACAACACGGGCTGTGTGTGAGGGTGCAGAACAGCTTTTCACTGAGCACACACACAGCACGGGCTGTCCTGCAGGGAAGGGCCTGTGTGAGGGTGCAGAACAGCTTTTCACTGAGCACACACACACCCCGGCCTGTGTGTGAGGGTGCAGAACAGCTTTTCACTGAGCACACAGACAGCACGGGCTGTCCTGCAGGGATCGCAGCCTGCTGCCCTTCCACGGGCAGAACTCCTCAGCAAGCTCACGCCCTGTGTGCTTCTGCTGGTCCAGACCAACACAAAGCCACAAACCTGGTGGGGACACACAGGTTCACAGCATTCCCAGCTCCAGGTTTCCCACCTCCAGGTATCCCTGCTCCAGCAGGGACACAGACCCACAAGTTACTGCAGAGGTCCCAGCCTGGACAGTTCTGCATAACTACAGCCATGGGATTCTACCATGCAGCTCTCAGGGTGTGGGGCACGTCCCTCCTCGAGCAGGGGTGAGGTCAGGGCTGGCACATGGGGGACAGGKCAAAGCTGTCCCCAGGGCATCATGATGTCCCAGCAGCTTTCTGGACTGGTTCAGCTGCTTGTGGATGCAGCTCCTCCTTGTCATGCTCTGCTTGCCTAATTAATTTGTTAATCTTTTCTGTGCAGGGATGCACTCCCAGAAATGAACAGGTAGGTCCCAGTGCATGCAAAATGTCATTGAACTGCTCACGTGGAGACAGACCCTGATCACAGCCACAGAGGCTGAAGGGAAGAAGCCAAGCTCAAGGGGGTGTAAGCCATTAAAAACCTGCCCTACTTTGCAGCTGCTTATGTTTATAGGGCCTCATTTAAATAAAAGCTGGATCCTTTCCTGCTTCAGGGAGACAAGAAGAACAAAGAAGAGAAAGTGGGAAGCCAGATGAGTCAGAGCCAGCCCTGCCTTGTGCCTGAGTAGGTGGACAGCAGGGATGCATGTACCTGTGCCCTGGTTTACAAAGGATGTGGTGCTCAGCAAACGTTAGCAAGGGACTTAAGGCTGCTGCTCCAGCCAGGACCCTCAGGATGCTCTTCTGAGTCTGCTGCCAGCAAGGAAAACTGGCACGTTAAAATAATTTCTCAAGAAGGAATTGCTCAGAAAGAAACCAAAAAGATGTGGTGGGAATTCATGAGAAATGCTGCATGGTGCTTCCCAGGCAAGGCAGCCCCTGCAGCCCCACTCGCCAGCATGGCTCTGCAACAGCTCAGAGCTGCCGTTTGGGACTTCAATTTGTTCTTTCTCGAGGCTTCGGATAAAAATATACGGTCACTGCTGTAACTGCCTCAAAACTCATGCCAAGTTTTACAGAGGATTTATAGCCAAGGATAGATAATTCCAGATAAATTAGCTCTTTCAGGAGGGAATGGTGGCTTTTTTTTTTCTTTCACCCTGTAAGTATTTATGCCTTCAAAAGACAGCGGTTATTTAAAGGGCAGTGGGTTGCATCACAGCACGGTAAGGTTTGGAAGCAGCTTGCTAGTAAATCCTGCCCCGGTGCCCTGGAGTTGCTGGTGTGCTCTGGGGAGCTGGGGGAAGGCACAGCTCTCTCCTCATCCCTACATGAAACCAGACACGAAATCCTTTCGTGCCACCTGGAGAACACCCAGGGCACTGAAAGGTGTTAATTCAATGTTTACAGTGGTGGCCAACAGGTCTTTAACCACCGCTGCTGAGCAGGTCGTTTGCAGCAAAAAGCCAGGCTCAAATGGCAGATCCTTCCCCGATGTCTGCTCCTGAAGGGCCCCCGGCAGCCTAGGCTGGGTCTGACAAACATTTGTGGTGGTGACCTTTGAGAGGGGAGGAAGGGACTGAGTCTCAGGGCTCGGGGACTGCTTCCTCCCCGGTCGCATCACGCACTGCCCAGGGTGAGCACCTCTCTTGCCTTGTCCAAATTGTTTCCAAGCACTTGCTGCAGTGCGAGCCCTTCTCCTGATTTCCCAGGAGCTGGCGATTTCCCCACCCCTCGCAGCCCTGGTGCTGGATGGAAATACACAGTGCTTTGTAGATCCATGGAGCAGAGCTTGCCAATGTGAGCGATGCCTGACCCGCCTGTCGGGAGGGGGCACATAAAACTCTCCTGGGAGGACTATTAGACAAAAGCCGGTCATTTTAAACAGCCATTACTTGGTAACCTTTAAATGACCGCATTGGACAGTACATTCAGAAAACTGCCTGAGAACTGTGCTGAGTAAGCAAGACAATACCCACGCCAGACAGCCACAAGAGCACATCTGAGGCAAATATTTGTTTAGAAGAGTATTTACAGAACTTCCTTCCTGCAGGAATTCTTGTAAATAAAAGGCAGCCCACCTGAACATAATGGGCTTGGAGCGCTACGGATGTCAGTGAGCCAGGCTGGCAGCTTCCTAGAGAAGGGATCTGACAGCTTTGGCATCCTTCTTGGTGCCAGGACTCCCACAAGCAGGTGATGAAGCAATGCTTCAGTTTTGGCAACTACAGGCCTCCTTACCAGGACAAAATTCAATCCCTAATTGCTTCTTCTCCTCTACTTCTACCCTACTCAAACAGCTCCATTGCACTGGAGTGAGCAGATGACCTCAGTGACACTCAGTGTGTCACCAGCTGAGAGGCAGAGCCCAAGGCCAGCATCCAGCCCCCGCAGTGAAGGCCAGCAGCAGGGAATGGGGAGCAGCAGCCTGTCCCCTCTTCATCTCTGGGRTGTGCTTGGGGACACCCCATTTCCCAGCCCAGCGTGCCCTTTCCCAGCTGCCCTGCAGGATGGGAGAGGCTTCAGTGGGAGTGGAGGGGGCTGCTGATTTCCTGGAGAGACTCAGGGGTACTGCAGATGAGTCCAAACCCGGCTGAAGGGCAAGGTGTGCACTCTCACCGCTGCCCTGCTTCCTCTGGCACCGAGGGAAAGGAGCAGCATTGGTGCAGCCAGACCTTCCCTATTCCCCTGGCACCTCTACTCTGTCTCAGAAGTTATTTCTTGGTCTTGCACTTCTTTTTCCCGGCTCTCCCGGAGGCTATAAAGCACTGGTGATTACCCAAGGACGTGCAACCAGCCTTGCTCCAGCACCAGCCCAGGCAGTCTGGAAGAAAACCAAACTGCTTTTGTCTGTGGCTAATTGCGGTGATTAATTACCGCTGGCTCTGCCCTTTCAGGCCGCCCATCACAGAGCCCCCCTCTACTGCCTCTGCCCAGCCCCTCCCGGCACAGCAGCTCGGAGCTGTAGGATGCAGGATCCGCACACAAAACCCCAAATCCCAGCCGGGAGCCACGGCTGCAGACAGCTCCTGGAGCCCCTGCAAAACATCGTCATTAACGGCGCTTCCCAAAGCCCAGCTCTACCTGGCAAATTAATTTAAATTATTTATGTGATTTGGATCCTGTCTATTTTAAAAAGGGAGTGAGACAGAAGTATACACAACGCGCTTCCCAGGTAATTAGGATGCCGCATTGCTTAAAGCTTCATTTGCACTTTAATTGCTTTGATTTATTCCAGTTTTCCCGAGTGTAAATCCAAAGCTCCCCCTCACCTGGCCCTTCAGCCCTCTGGAGAGCTGCTGCTCCACCAGGGCCTTCTCCCACCTGGCAGCGTGGGCCGAGAGGAGGTGATGGGCACAAAAACCTCTGCTCGGGACTCCAGGGCAGCTGTGGCAGAGCCACCAAGCAGTGGCACCGCTCCCTGGCAGCTGTGGCAGAGCCACCAGCGATGGCACCGCTCCCTGGCAGCTGTGGCAGAGCCACCAAGCAGTGGCACCGCTCCCTGGCAGCTGTGGCAGGGGCACCAAGCGATGGCACCGCTCCCTGGCAGTGCGCTGTGCCCCAGGGAACCGCAGCCAGGGTCCTGCTCTCAGCAGGGCCGGGCACAGGGAGCTGCTGCTCATTGCTTACACCATTTGTGACTCCCTGAACCACCTGTGACCGTGCACCACGTAAGGATGGGGCTTGCAGGCAGGGCAAGCTCTGCACTGACTAAGAAGAAACTCTAAACCAGCTGGTCCTCGTTCCTGCCGCTGGTTCAGCCTCACTGACCTGGAGGCTGAGGCTTCACCTCCCCACCCCGGGCAGTCCCTGGGGACCATCAGAGGGAGGGAGGATGCTCCTACCCTCAGGAACAGGGAAGGTCGCTGTGGGCAGCGGCTGTGCCCCGCCTCCTCCAAGGCAGCACCGGGCTCTCCAGCGCATCCTGTGAAGGAAATGAGATTGAGGAAGATTTTTCCGGACCCTGCCCACTAATTGTGTCTGAAGGAGGAAGCAGCCCACTTGCTAATGACTACAGATAATTTACTGTGTAGGCCCATCAAGAGATGGAGAAAGAGCTGCAAACTGTTCCTAGAACCTGCTCAAAATCAACAATGCGATGTCAGACAAAACCAGCTCCTGCTTCTACCAGTGAGTGCATCAACTGTGCTCTCCTGCTGCAAACACCCTCAGTCCCCTTTGGGGTTCATTTCAGCCCCCTTTCCCAAAAACAAATACAAACAGAAGGCACCAGAACTGTTGCCTGAATAGGAAAAATCCTAAAACTACCCTCGCAATCACATCACTTTGGTGATGGGGTGGGGAAATGCTGCTTGCCCAAAGCAGAGCCCTGCACAGGCTGGCTGCATGGACAGATGGATGGATGGACAGATGGCCTTTTTGTTCCCAGTTTTGTCCCCCACAGCCATCCTGGTCAGGGCTCTTCTGCTGACACAGGCAGCTGCAGCTGCTGGGAACATCTCCCCATTCACAACCATGCTGAGTTTGATGATATTTGACAGACGTGTCAAAAAGAAAAGTGCCTTTTTACATGTTCTGGGTGTTTAAAAATAGTTAAAGGTAAATGATTCATTTTGACTTGCACATAAATTGTGAAATTTTAATACTACATTTTGGCTGTACCAAAACAATTTACCATTTTCCCAGCAAAATGCTTCTGCAGAGGAATTTCTTGGCGTTCCCAAGTTGGGTGCATTTTCAAGATTTTGATCTAATCTGGACCAAACCCCAGATATAAAAGCWTCTAAATCCCCCACGGTTCACTGGTTTGTTGCCAAAAAGGGCACATTTGGCAAACATCGGTCTGAATGTCTGTTTGCCACAGTGAGAGATGCACGTGGAGTTCAGTGGAGTGCAGGTTCTGCCCACTGAGTTATCCCCACCCTCGTCTCCCTCCTGCAGGCTCCTTGCACTCTTTATCCCTCTTCAGCAGAGCTTTGCCCACTGGTCCTGGGGCATTTCCCTCTCTGCTACCTCGGGAGTCCTCCTGGCCTTGCTGCTCCTCTGCCAATCATCAGCATTTTCCCTGTACCGCTGCCCTCCAGTGCCAGTGCTCCTGCAAATGCAGGACTTGCCCCTGCTGGGGGAATTAGACCCAACTAAACTCTCTCTCTGGTTTGTTGGTTTGGGGTTTTTGTTTGTTTTTT
>JACDOX010000107.1:581495-601143 GCA_014549065.1 Cardinalis cardinalis
CAAGGAACAGCTGTGGGTGAAGTGCCTGGTGCAAGGAAAGCAGGGCAAGCAGCAAAGGGAGAGCTGGGAGGACAAGGAGGTCTGACTCCCAAACTGCAATCCTGGAGAGCTCTGCTCTACTTGATGGTGAAGGCATTGAGGACTTTCTGCACTCAAGTAGCTTTTGGGAGGTGCTGCTCCAGCACCTGTGCCAGGGCGGCAGGACAGCAAGAGTGGCTGTGGTGTCCTGCTCTCACAAGAACTCTTATTCCCCTTGAAGCCCCAGGTGAGCAGAGGGCCTGGCTGCTCCAGGAGGGGAGGGTTCAGCACCACAGAGCTGGGGAGGTGCCTCGGAGGCCAATCAGCTGCTACACAAAGCAAGTGGCATCTCTGCCTCCCTGGGAGTGGCATCCAGCTTGTCCCTGCTGCTAGGCTGTGGTGGCACAGAGACAACTGTGCCCCTGTAATTCCCTCTGCCCACAGCGCAGGGTTAGTGGAGGTGGGATGAGCTTGGCAGGCTGCTGCTGCTGTCACCAGTCTGGCCTTTGATTAAGAGTGATTGTTCTGCTCCTAATTAACAGGAGGCAGCTGCTGGCTGTTCTGGTGGAATGGAGAAGCAGAGCCCAGGGGCTGTGATGAAAGGAGATTGTGTCTGCTGGCTCCCACTGAGCCTGGCAGGGCCATCCTCTGCCCAGCCACACACCTGGGCTGTGGGACATGTCCCTGGCAGGGACTCAGCACTGCCAGGGCTCAGCCTCTGCAGGAGCAGCAGATGTGGGCAGCCAGATGATCCCTGGGGTGATTTTGCTGCTCTCTGTCCTCCCAGGCCACGCTGAGGTGATGCCTGCCTGGTTCCACGGGGTTTATTTCCCAGTCTGCCCTCAGGGACCCTCCTGTGACAACAAGTCTCATCCTCTAGTGGCATGTGGCATTCTGCTGCTCGCCCAGGCCTAAGGCAGCCATCTGCCCTGGGAGCAGGCATGCTGTTGCTCAGCTTGCCACACTGACAGCTGAGCCAGCTCCCCAGGAGATGAGGAGGCATCTCAGCTTCTTCTGCTCCCCAGGGCAGTGACTCTTGAGCAGAAGCAGGGTGTATCCCAGTAAAAGCTCCACCATTAAYATCATGCCATTTTTCTGAGTGGAAAGCTCACCTCAAACCTTTGTAATGCAGGGACAGCCCAAAAGACAGAAGTGATGGGGAGCTTGTGAAATCAAAGGACCTTTGTCTTGCCATACAACTGCTGAATTTATTTTGGCAAGGCTGGCCCAATGGTAATTATTGATGTGAGTGGCTCGATGCAGGTCATCAGGAAGCCTGAGCAGCTTGAGAACTGCTGGTGCTGCACCCCCAGCAGACAGCTGGGAACCTGTCTGAAATCACAGCTGGGGCTGCTGGTGCCACAGGCTGGAGATGGGCCTCAGGGTGCTCTGCTCTGCACTTGTTCTCCATCATGAAGTCCATGCCAGTGCCAGCTCCCTCTGGAACAGGCTCTGTGGCACTAAGCTGGAGGTCACCTCATCCTGCCCGTGCCTCAGCCCTGGCATGGGGCAGTGCTGGCATCTGCTGCTCTGGCATCACCTGGGAGACGACACTGCACCCATCTGRCACAGTGCAAGAAAAATAATGGCAGCCCTGAGGTCGCTGGGAAGACACTTCTCTTCCTCTGGTTTCTAGCCTTCTCTCTACCAGCCATCTAATAAATCTAATAAAATCTGTCTTGTTGATGTCTAATTCAATTCCAGCACCCAGAGACCAGGCCCCTTCTGTCACTCACAGACCTAACCAGCTCCCTCCTTGGCATATGAGCCAGGCCAAGGGGCTGCTGCAGGCCACTCCAGAAGAGAGCAATCACCTGGGCTCAGGACTCGCTCTCCCAATCAATTACATGTTTATAGGTTTTCCTTGGGTCACACCTAATTGAACTTTTAGCTGCTTGAACACTGCGGTCAGAGGCAGCTGGTGACTTCTAGGCTGAAGTCTGGGAACTAAATGAGGTGCCTTGAGTGTCACCTGAAAGGAAAGCCACCCCAGCACCTCCTGCCCATCCCTGGGAGCCAGGCAGGAGCGGTGCTGGGAGCTGCCACAGCCCCTTGCACATATGCCAGCCAGCATGCAGCAGGAGGGGCTGGGGGGCTGAGACAAGCATGGCCTGGGGCATTTGAAGCAATAACTTGTGTATTCCAGTATTCCCTCTCCTTGACATCCATCCCCAGCCAGGTGGGAACGATTCCAGCAGAGCAGCTCAGACCAGCACAAGTGCCCCTGCAGGGGTCTGAGCTGTGGGTCAGACAGCACCCCAGAGGGGAGTGCTGCTTCTTGGGACTAAGGCTTTTGTTTGCACAAACTTGGCTTTTCAGGCTTCCCTTGCTAATGAAATTCTTTCCCTCCTTTAAACAAACCAGGAGCAGGGGCCATGCCCGAGGTGTGGGAAGCTCCCAGATTTCTCCTTGCCAGATCCTGGGTGGGGAGGAGCTGAGATGGGAGATGGGCTCCCCACCTGACAGCACAGGCTGGTCCTGTCCCCCAGGAGGATGTGACACTTTGCCCTGCTGGAGCTTTCTGCCAAAGAGATCAAATATTTACGAATGCTCTCCCAGCTTCCCGTTTCAAGCCACAGTGACTTATTTGTTACAAATTTACATGCATGCTTAAAGACATCTTTATGTTCCTCCTAAGGATAAAAGGTATATTTCTCCATGAACCATTTTGCCAGTCAGAATCAGCCACCCCATCTAGTATGTGACTGCGTTTGTGCCCAGCTTCAGTGCTCATTTTCCTCTTGGTAATGATTATCATTATGTGAAGAAAAATGGGTCATTTACAGCGGTTCCTCCCCAAATAAAAGGCTGTGGGATACAGGATATCATTAAAATTCTAAACCTGACTTCCAACCTCAAAAGCAGGCTCTTGCTATTCGGGTCTCTCTGTGGAGGGAGGGAGGGAGGGAGGGAGGAGGGGAGGTGGGGAGAGGGCGCATGGTGAATGTGCTGTGCCATGGAATCTCTGGCACGGGGAATGTGCTGTGCCATGGAATCTCTGGCACGGTGAATGTGCTGTGCCATGGAATCTCTGGCACGGTGAATGTGCTGTGCCATGGAATCTCTGGCACGATGAATGTGCTGTGCCATGGAATCTCTGGCACGGGGAATGTGCTGTGCCATGGAATGAATCTCTGGCACGATGAATGTGCTGTGGCCATGGAATCTCTGGCACGATGAATGTGTTGTGGCCATGGAATCTCTGGCACAGTGAATGTGCTGTGGCCATGGAATCTCTGGCACGGTGAATGTGCTGTGGCCATGGAATCTCTGGCTGACATGTGCACTGGCACTGAGGCCCCGGGGCTGAGGTTATCTCTGCTGCTCACACACGGGCTCCCTGGCTGGCTCTGGTGGGCACAGGCTGCCTCCCAGTCTCTCCACGCTTTCTCCTGGCCAGCACAGCCCCAGGGCTCCTGCTGCAGCCGTGCTGTGTGTGGGACAGTGCAGCCAGTGCAGGAGTTCATTCCTGCCATAAAAAGAGCAGTGTAGCTCCTGCCAGAAGGACGTGGCTGGGTGCGGTCCCACGCACAAGGGGAGGCTGGCAAGCTCAAAGCTGGTGCTTGGACAAGGGTGAAAGCAGGATGAGGTGCTCAGACACAGCAGCCCTAGCCCTGCCCTCATGCACTGCAGGTCTGGAACAGCCCCTGTGCCAGTGGCACTGCTGTCCCACGGGCCAGCTGTGGGGACCTGCCACCAGCCCTCCGACAGCCCTGTGCCCACAGCTGCGGCTGCCTGGGGGCGCAGGAGATGCTGACCCAAGGGCTCTGCCCATCTCCTCAGCCCCAGATCCAGGCTCCCAGCGCCAGGGTCCCCACCAGGCTTCAGGCTGGCTCCTTCCCTCCTCATTCCTGATGACAGGAAGATGTGCCCTGCCCCCATGCAGTGCTGGCTCTGTATGGGAGCAGTTCTCCCACCTCCTTGCATCCTCCATCCCTGCTGCCCAGCATGCTGCTGCCCCACAGGCTCATTTCCATCTCCTGGCATCCCCAGAAGGGGCTTCACGGGGAATGTTTTGCTTGGAAAGGCTATGCAGCTCCTGTGCAAGCTTGAAATTGCTGTGTACAGAGCTGTAAGGCAAAGCTAATCCATTTTGCAGCTTAGCCAGCTGCTGAAAGATTCTGTTTGAGAGTGAGGAGCTGCTGTTTTCCTCCCCTCCACRAAATGGGAGGAGGAACAAGGGATATTGAGAGGATGAGAGATGGAGACTGACCCAAAATGGCTAATTTAGAAGCATCTTTTAAAAAACGAGACTTGCCCTGAATTGTTAATTTTTGAAGTCATTCCTTTCTACACATGCTCAGAATGGAGTAATTTTTCATTCTCTTTTCCAGCATTTGAAATCCAAATGTGCATGGGAAGCTCTCCTGCTGCTGATCGCAGCCAAGCAGTCAGGCCATGGCACCTGGGAACAGCCCCAGCTGCCCATGGCAGTGAGGGCATCCCCAGCTCCAGGTGACAGCCACGGGGCTGTGAGTGCATCACAGGTGGGGCTTGGGGTGTCCCCAGGGCAGCACAGAGAGCATCTCTCCTCCCTGGCACTGCTCAGGGGTGTCAGAATAACAAGTTAGTTTTGGTCTGGCAGACAGGCTGAAAATCCAATATAAATTATTTCTGTTGGGCAGTCATTTAATTATTTTCACTTGGGGTTTTGAGCAAAATAAAACAACTACAAAGAGTGGCTAGGGGCAATCCTGGGATGCTTTGTTTGGCCTCAGAAATATTTCCTTTCTCTCTGGGGTCATTTTAGCCTCCTCCTTCCCTCGCCTCTGCTGATAACTTTAAAGTGCATTTGAAGTAGCAGATGGCTTGGACTTTTCAGGAACAATGAATGTGGTTTGCTAGAAAACATAGATCCAGGGGAAGAGGATTCAAACCTCACTCCCAACTGATGCCAAACAAAGGGAAGAGCAATAAAACCCCTTTCTATCCACTAATGGCCACAAAGTCATCACACATATTCTCCCTCACCGGGAGGGAACCTCTTGCCTGGGAAAGGGGCATGAAGTGTAGAGTGGAGCAGACATTTCCCAGTTTTCCAGAGAGAACATGTGTGGCATTTTTGGGGTCTCCAGACGAGGGAAGGAAATGATGAATCTGACTCCATGTTATTAGAAGACTAATTTATTATTTCATGATATGATATGATATTAAAGAATACTATACTAAAACTGTACTAAAGAATAGAGAAAGGATACAAACAGAAGGCTTAACAAGATACTAATGAAAAACCCGTGACTCTCTAGAGTCCTGACACAGCTGGCTGTGATTGGCTGGGGCAGGGGGTCCTCTGGGCCTCCAAAGCTCCCTGGTCCTGGGGGAATGAGGAGCACACTGGTCTGAGTGTTCCTACGAGAATACTGAGCCACCTATGGCTCTTTGGGCACATCTTTGTATTCTCTTCCCATGATTTCTTTGTGCTGCACTCCAAAACAGCTCAAGTACGCTTGCAGGAGAGACCACAGAGAGCTGGCTTTTCTCTCCTCTGAGGGGGAACACAAGTGAAATTCTGCATGATGTTTGTGTGAGCTGTGCCCTGCAGGACACCCTGTCAGCCTCAGGACCTGGGCTATGGCAGGATGGGGAGAGCACAGCCAGATTCAGCCTTGCACTAATTTGATCTCAGCTCAGCTTTAAACTGATTAGGACACACACAGTGCAATGCTGAATTACTCCAGTTTGTGCTTAAACAGTAACTATATACAGCCTTTTTGAATGAATTACACGTGTGTAAACACACCCCTTCTGTAAATCCAAACAAGGGCTTGAAACACAGCTAACCATTCATCACCACACAAATCTGCCACTTCAGATGGCTGGTAGTGCTGGGATTCCCCTCCTGTGCTGAGCAGCAAGCCAGCCCTGTGGCTCCTACACAGCTTGGCCTTCAGCAGCCAGCTGAGCACCACCAGCAAGACAACGCAGAGAAGCAGGAGGGAGAGAAGGAACCTTGTACAAGAAACATGGGGCACATCTGTCCCTCCCTGCCAGCTGACAGACCTGCCACACCAACCCCCAGCTCCTGGGAATAAGCCACCAGTTATCCCTGCGTCCTGCTGGACAGCATCTGCTGCAGGCAGGGTTAGGGACAGCCTGTAGGAAGGGATCCTAGATGGTGACATGTCACCATCCTATTTTCTGAAAAATCCCTCTGCCAGGATTTCTTCTCCTGGGAAGCTGAGGAGCCTCAGAGAAAAATGAAAACAATAATTATCTCATTGCTTCTCCTGTGTTTTGCTGCTTTGKAATGTGGTTGGAGATTGTTTATCCAACATGTGAATTGTTTTTACTTAAYGACCAATCACAGTCAGGACTCTGGAGAGAGTCATGGGTTTTTCACTAGTATATTGTTAAGCCTTCTGTCTGTATCCTTTCTCTATTCTTTAGTATAGTTTTAGTATAACATTCTTTAACATAATATCATGAAATAATAAATTAGCCTTCTAAGAACATGGAGTCAGATTCATGGAGTCGGATTCATTCCTTCCTCCTCCATCCAGGAGCCCTGAAAATACCCCAGTGAGATCCTGAGATCCCAGCACAGGTGTCATTTCTTGTGTCAGCACGTGCAGAGCTGACACCTGCAGCTTCTCTTTGGGGATGGTGAGCTCCAGAGACAGGGAGGCTCCTCGGTGCCAAGGCATGCACRTTTCTGTGGGCTGCAGATAACCCCCAGCAGCAGTGAGTGGTTTGGGATCCTGCAGCAAGGAGCAGCATTACTCACTTTGGGCAGTCCCTGGAAAAGTCTCCATTTTTGGTACAAACACTACGGAGCAGGAACATGGGAATGATTCATGAAGTCTAAGCTGAGCAAGGCCACTCCACCTTCCCTTCCTCTACTGCACTGAAAGTAATAGAAAACAGATTTTTGGTTTTTCATTATCAAGCTGGAAAAAAAACCCAAAAATGAAACAATCAGCTGTGGGCTCTGAACCTGACTCTTACACTGCATCCCCAATTTACCCAGGAACCAGCTCATTGCCTGAGAGCACCCAGCAGCCAGCAGGGTTTTGCTGGCAGCTGCTGCCTTCCTCTCTCTCTATCCCTGCATACTAATATGAAGTAAAATGGGATGGTAATTTAATCCTATGCCACTAGAAGCAAAGCATCACACAAGCCTGCTCATCCTCTCCTCTAAGTTTAGCCCAACAGTGTATTAAAAAGCTGCTACTGGATTCTCGCCAGCCTCTACTTAGCTAAACTACCTGACTCTGCAGAAAAGCAGAAAATTCTCCATTCTGAGCTATTTCTGATCCTTGGGAGAATGACCCACATCTATCAGGGAACTCGACCCCCCACGGGGCCTGCAGGAAGCCAGTGTAATCCGGAGAAATGTGTGGGGTGACAAAGGCTTTCCTGTGACATTGGGCACGTTTCCTGCTGCCTGGAGCCGGGCTGCTGGAATCTCAGCTTGGAGCTCCTTCCATCCCTTCGCTGCAAGCCCATACACAGTAATGAATAAATCTGTCCCTGCTCACTTATAAATAGTTTATAAAAGGTTCATAAATAATTTCTAGATGTTTTAATGAATAGTTAATCAATTGTTGCCRAGCCCAACAGGTCAGCAGATTGCTTAAATCCATCAATTACAATGGCTGCTGATGAGCTTATGAGCATCAGTAGGACACCACCAACATCTGTGATGGCCTTGTAGTGGCTATAAAGGGTTAATAAGTAATTAATAAATTATGTGAGTGCTCTTTTAATTAAGAGCTGTAGAAGGCCATTGAAAAATGCATTCCTGGAAGAGCCACAGGCAACACAGCAAGCAAACATCTGGACCTGGTTTTGTAACCCTGCCTCTGAGGAGCAAAGCTGGCAGCGAGGTGCCAGCCGGGCCCAGCAGGCAGGCTGGCTGCCTGAAGAGCAGCAAATTTCCCTCCTTCAAGCAGATTCCAGAGAAGCATGGCCTGTTCCCAGTGCCCTCTTGGAGCCTGGAGCCTGCACCAGGGAGCTCAGCCTCCCCAGTCCCACCTGCTACAGGAGCATCCTCTGTTCTCTGGCTGCCACGGGTAAGGTACCAGAAAGGCAGGGGACATGGATGCATGGAAAACAAGACAATTCCTGGTTCATAGGGCTCCGGCCTGGCTCTTCCCTGCTGGGGGGTTTGGGGTGAGCAGCCCTCTCTCCATGGGGGTGGGGGACACATGAGATGCCACACCGAGGAGTTGTGCTCTGGCAATAACACACTTGGTGTTTGGCCTCCTTAGCAGAGGCTCTTTATTATCATTAAGCACTGAATATTTCTGGATGATAAAAGCAATTAAGTGTAAAAAAAGGTAATGATCCATCCCATATTGCATCCAAAAGATATGAAAATCCCTCATAAAATTATCACCCTACTACAGAATGGGACCTAAATATCTTTATAATGTAAGACAGAGAACTTTGCTTACAGTCAGAACATTTATAGGGCATTCAATTAGCCACCAGAGGGTTTCTTAGTATTACCCAATTCTCCACGAGCACAGAGGCAATTACAGGAGATTCTAACTTTTTAAATTAAAGACAAAAGGCAGGAGAATTTGGATAAAACCTGTTCCCAGGCTCACCCTGGAACATACATGCAGAGGAAATTTCATGCAGATCAGGCTTAATTTACTGCACAATTTAGCTCAGAGCAAAGCGAGACTCTTCCCACTCCTTGCTGGAAGATCCTTCTGCATGGGAAGGGGACCAGTACATGATGTACTGCGCTGTGATCTGGTCCTGGCGATGCCAGGGCAGGGTGCCATCCCTCATCCCACCCTCTCTGCAACGTCCCCAAGCCCTTGGGCAGGGATCCCGACCCCAGCTGCTCTGGGGGATCCATCGTGAGGACTCCTGCCCCCCCTGTTCCACTGGGGGGGCCTCTGGGTGCCAGCAGTGGGTGTCTGTGCCTTCAGCCTGTGCTGGCCCAGGGCCACTCAGCCCCTGCACACTCCTCCATGCATCACTGTGCCATTCTGCCATGCCCAGGGACCAATTGAGGCTGGAAATAAGGTGTGTGTCTGTAACGGGCCGTTAATGGTGAGGGTAATCAATCACAGCAGCAGATTAGCGAGCGACGTGATGGATTTCCTGATTCCGACACCTTTAAATCACAATCAGTTTCTCCTTCCAGAACTGCTGGGGCTGAGCCAGAAGGGATGGGCTCAGTGATGCATCACCCAGTCAAACCTCCCCACAAAGTGGGGCTGTGTGGGACCCCCCATCCACACCCACCTGCTGTGGGGTACCAGGGCTCTCCCGCCCTGCCAGAGGGCAGCAGCACGAGGAGAAACTCTCCCTGCAGGAGGGGCTTGGATCGCTTCCTCGTGATTTATATTTTGAGAACATTTCAATGGATCAAGGTGTCAGATCTGTAGTGCTGCCAGCAAACACTGTTTTCTTTTAATGAGGGGAGAGCAGCAGATCATTTAATCCGCTGTACCTGCTCTGCTGCTCYGCAGGGCTGCACCAGCGCCTCTCTTCTCCTTTCAGGGTGCCTGTGACCCCCTTTCCCCTCACCAGGAAGGCAGCAGCATCCCAGCCCAGCTCCTTCCCTGCAGCTTGTGAGGCTCTACACCCCTCTACACATTCCTGAGGTTTTTGCTTCTCCAGAGCTGCTCCTCACCACCATGGCCCCACAAAAGCACCGGGTGGCTGCTCCCAAGCGTGCGCTCCCCACGACAGGCGTGCCATGAGCAGCTTCACCATCAAGGCAGTAGTCTAGAAAGGGATCCAAAGCCAAGCCTTTCCCTTTGCTTTTGGCTCCCCAGCCTGCCAGCCTGGCTTGGCTCACAGGCAGAGCCTGTCTCCAGCCACCAGTGCCAGACGCTCCTCGCTGGCTGCCGGTGCAAGCCAAAATCCTCCCGCGGCCGCTCCAGCCTGCGCCTTCCCAGCAGGGCAGCAGGGACACAGGGCTCCTGCTGCAGCCCTGGGGGCCTCCAGCCCCACAGCCCAGAGGAGCCGGGCAGGCAGCAGCACCACGGGGAGCAGCCGYGTGAGCCCCAGCACGGCTGTGGTTGTGGGGTGCCCTCAGGCTGGCACAGAGAACTGGGAATCGCTGCGTGGTGGGGAAGGAAGGAAGGAGACAGGCTCCTCCTGACACGGCCCTGCTGCTGCACATCCAAACCCTTCGGAGAAACCAGCCCTGATGGAGCAGTCTGGGCTCTTCCTCGGACAAAGTGTGCAGGGGAAGGAAGCAGCACAGAAAGGTGAAGTGAAAGTTAATATAGCTGCGTAAACCAGCTCTGACGCCGCACGGGGAGGATGCAGGAAAGCGTAATGCCCAAAAGGACTTCTGGGTTTTTTTCTGAAAAGCAAAGCTCACCGCTCCTTTTTCCAAAGCACTTGGAAAACCTGAGCATATCATGACTCCCTCAGGGCATTCCCTCACAACCTCTGGCATTCTCTCCATGGGTACCAGACAAAGGGCATGCACACTGATGAATCCCATGCTGAAGAGCATTTTGATGCTGCTCTTCTGCCAGCACTGAGATCACTAAGTGGGGCCAGCTGTGGGAGGCAGGGCTGCAGGCAGCATCCCCTACTAGCATCCCCAGGGCCTGACACCCATCAGCATTTCATTCTACCCAGTTGATCCCAGTCAGCATTACAGCCATGTTTTGGCATTTCTTAGCTGCTGCTGCTCAAAGAAATCACTCTGTGCATTACATGGGTGCCCGTGCTGCCTTCCCCATGCCCAGGCAAGGGGGAGAARGGCTGTGAGTGTGCAGGGATTCCTCACTGAGACAGCAAGTTCTGCCTCTTGGGGCACACAATTCAGCAAAAAAATAGGGAGGGGGAAAGARCGTGTTTACAAATCTATATATTCATACCTATATGTATGTCTTTATGCTAAGTCATGGTGAGACAAAGTGGATTGGCTACAGTCTTGACGTGCTAAAATTAGGTTTTATGTAAAATAAGTATTTGCTTCATGTAGGGCATGTTGGTATTAAGATTTATTTTCATCCTGACTTATATTACTGCTTGGTATGATTGGGCAAAGCCCAGGGCACATGCATATCGTTTCCATTCACAACATCTACATGGATTCATGACCCAGAGAGCTGAATTGCCTTGCAATCTTTTTTCCACTGCAGAAAGCTTAATAACCGTATCAGTCTCAGAGCAAAAAGAGACCCCATGTATTTGCTCTGCAAGAAGAGCTCTTGAATGGAGTTGTAGGAGGCAGGGAAAGCATCACACCAACTCCCTCACACCCACTGCCCATGTGGACTCATTTCCCAAGCAGGTGTCTGTGGGACTAACAGTGGATGCCAGGACAGAAAATGTTAGTGGAGTGCTTGCATAAACTCCAGGACAGCCCCAGAGAAAAAAAAATCCAGTGAGTTTGTTTACTTCAACTGTTTAACCAAGTGGCTTTCGCAAAGGCAGTTTGCTGTTATGAAGAAAGCATGAATTGAATGCTTACAGACRTGGGCATGAGGGCCCTGTGCTCCCACAGCCATAGAAATACCATCAACAGGTAAATAATGTTAAATAATGACTTTTATGGCCCCTGGGGCTTTCCTGAGGAACCTCCCCTCACTGTGGGGGAGCAGTCAGAGCCCAGGGGGGGCAGGGACACCGCGTTTATCTCATGGGAACAAAAGGTCCATCCTAACAGCAGCCAGGGAACTGAGGCTGCCCCGGGGAGCAAGGAGAGGAGATGAGAACAGGGTGGGAAGAAGCACCTGCTCATCTGCACAGCAGGGGAAAACAGGCACAGTTTGGTTTCTGCTCAGAGGAGCAGGGGTGGCAGGAAAGGCACAGTGTGCACCAGGTCCCTTCCAGAGACCTCTGCTCATCCTGCAGAGAAAAAACGGCTGCCTGCAGATGGGAGTTAGTTCAGTAGAAGGAAGCTGTAGGTTTATAGAAAGCCTTTCTCAGGTGGGCAGGGAGATTCACAAAGGGCTGGCTAAGCCCTGGTTCCTCAGGTTAGGGCTGACCTGTGGCAGCCTGATGCAAGTGAGAAGATGAAGGTGAACTCACTGAGAGAGCCTGGCCAGGGCTTTGCAGGAACTGGGGACCTCCAGCTGAGAGACCAGGTAGTTTTGTCATAAAAGGACCACTGAGGGTTTGTTATGCATCCCCCTGAGAGTCATTTTGGAGCACTGCTGCTGGGGACAGCAATGCTGCTGGGAGAGTGAGGAGTTTGCAAGAGGCTTCTTTCCAGGTGGAAGCTGAGGTGCAGATGCTCAAACCAGCTCTGCTTGGATGTGCCTGAAGAAGGCTTTTTATGTGCCAGCTACAGAACTGACATGAGGACATGCTGCTTTTGTTTGGTTTTTAAGAAGAAAGAATGTTATCAAAAAAGCCAGCTGTAGAAAGTAAGCTTCTATTGGATGCTTGTGGAGCAATCACCACTGGCTTCAGTAAAATTCAACAGAAAGGTATGAAAAACAGGCTGGTATGGGAGGGCTTCATCCTGAAGAGGAGAAGAGGGATGAAAGGATCTCCAGCCTCTTCCATGTGAGCACTTTTCCCCCCTTTGGCTTGTTGCCCACTTTTCCAAGGGGATGCCAGGATGCAGCACCCCGTGCACGGGAGCTGTGGGCTCTACAACGCCAGCAGCCTCAGCCCACAGAGCTGCTATCACCTGCCATGGCTCCTTGCCCTCCTGCTGCTGTCCTGGGGCCGGGGGCTCCCTGCAGGACACTGCAGCCTTGCTCCCACTGCACTGGGACACATCAGCACCGCTTCATTCCATCCACGTGGCTGTTTAAAAACATCCCTGGCATTCCCTCACAAGTGTCAGCATCGACCTTCACAGCTGCCATGGTGATGAGCACCACAGAGAAGCCTATAAATAACATCAATGTGCCACACACTGGCCCTTTTATGAGCCCCACTCTTTTTGATTTACTTATATGCAAGATATTTTGCAGGACAACCCAATTAAGCGTGACAGACGATGAATTCCCAGTGATGACTCGYAAACACTTGGTTTTAAACCAAATAAAAGGATGCAGGAGACCAGTGGAAGCTACTGGTGTGATTTTGTATTACCCTACAACCCCTACAGCAGCAGCCACTGGAGAATACCCCAGAGGAGGAGATGGGCAGAGCTCACCAGGCTGGAAGTTCAGGAGGGTTCTTTAACTCAGGGCAAGGGTCCCACTGAGTTTCTAGGATGCTCCAAGAACCCTGCAGCCTGGCTGCTCCCATTTTGGTCTGCAGCTCGACCTGAGCAGGTCACTGTGCTGTCAATGGAATGCAAAAAGTGTGCTGGGCCTCCCTGTGCTGGACAGCGGCCGTGAATTTTGTGTGAATGGAACTGAAAGCTCAGGGGTGCTTTGGTGGCATCAGCACGCACTGTGCACCCAAACTCAGGCATTTCTCCTGCAGCCAGGCTGCTCATCCAGGCTTCCACCACTTCTTCAACATGGGCACTCCTCACCCAGCAACCACCAAAAGCAATGCTTCACTTGGCTGTTTCATCTGACACTCTGCCATCCCAGCAGTAATTTCTATATTCCAGATCAGCAATACAGATATGAAACAGAAGAGCCAGGGCTTGCATGGCACAGCTCTCGCAGCCCCTGACAAGTCACAGCTATCCTGGGAAAGCCTCTTTCACTCTCCAGACCTGCTTCCATTTTCTGGCCCAAACAAATAAACAGCCCTCATCCCAGGGCTACCCCAGGCCRACCATTTTCCCAGCTTGATGGCATCTTTCTTATGTACACCACTGTACCTCTGGGTCAGGGGAGAGCATTCCCAGCAGACACAGGTGGAAAAAAAGAGGTTATTCACTGCAGAAATTACTGAAGTTGCTTTCTGTGTTGCTGTCTGGGCAAGGCAGTGCCCGGATCCTGCCTGAGCCCTCTGTGAGGCAGGGGCAACAAAGCCCCCATGGCACATGGGGAAAATACAGAAAAATACAGGCTCCTCACTTACAAACAAACACAGCAGCATTTTTTCAGCTCTTTTTGGCTGGAGCCCAGAACTCCATTCAGTGGCCCAAATATCCATTTTTAGATTTTTGATATTGAATGATTTAACAATATTGAGGAAGGCAGGGGCCTCATGAAATCCCATTCAGCCACTTGAAAACCCAATTTCCCCACAATTTTTCAAACAGAGAAAGTTTTGATCAGCTGTGGTTTGATGTTGTTGACACCTGAACCCAGGTGGCTGCAAGGTTAATGAAGAGCAATGAGTCCCCACAGTCACCTAAACTGCCCACGTTCTGTGATTACTTGGCTTCAGGTTTATAAATTCTCCCCAAWTCCGCATTAAGGCTGTCAGTTCTCCCCTCCCATTCAGCATTTTCTCCCTTTATGTCTGCAGCCTTTTTCTCCACTCTTTATTCCCTTCTCCCTGCATAGTTTTATTTGCCTTTGCCAAGGAAATGGAGCACAGTGCAACTTTGCAAAGTTCTTTTGCAACTATAAATTTCCTATACTCCCCCTGCTAGACTTGGGCGTGAAGAAGGAGTTCAAAGCAATGCTAATCTCATGAAACTCCCGTGAATTTGACACAAGATCTGTGTAGGACTGCAAGGATTCATTGCCAAAGCCTGCTTATCAAGAGGACAGAATTAATTATGAGGTTCTGAGCCCCACCATGACCTCCACCCTGAGCGAGGGAGGCACAAGCATTGCCCGAGGCCTGAGACTCAGCACACAGTGCTACCTGAGGGGAAAAACTCTGCTGGTTATTAGTTTGGATGAGTTGTGTAGCTGCAGAAAATGTGGGAAGATCAGRAAAGCCAAGAAATCAAAGGAGGAAGCAAAGACAACACGAGATTGATTTCTGTCAGGGAACAAACCAGTGATTATACTGCAGTACCTTGCAGAGGGATGGGGAGGAGTGGAAGGAAGAGGCTCCCATTCCCAGGGAGCCCAGGGTGATTTGCTGCTGTGCTGCACACTGAAAACCAGCAGTCATGCTCCTGAAATTCAAGATAAATAAGGGGAACTCACACAAGAGTAAACAAGAGGCTGGGTATTTTGCAAACTGATTAAAAGAAAGCTTTAAAACAGGACCTCGTAGCTCCACAGGTGAATGAATTATGTGGAAGCTCCCCAGGAGAAGGACGTGTAGCAGTAGCACAAACTCCAGTGGCACCCCTGGTGCCAGGAGACTGAGGGCAAGGGGAGGTGCTGCTCACAGAGCCACCTTGCAGCAGGTCCTCCTGGAAAAAACAGGGAAGCTGCTGCCAGCCATGACCTTGCTCACAGAGGCAAACTTCAGCAGGAGCTTAAACCCAGTTCTAGAGGAGAATCACAAGGTTCCAGTTCACAGCAGGGAGCACTTGCTCGGACACAGACCTTGACCAGCCTCAGCACGAGGTGCTGATGAGACGTCTACAGGAATTTCCTTTGCTTTTTAAATGCAGGCATGCACRTCCACAAGGGTCAGGCCGGGCTTTCCTACCTTTAATAACTCAAGAATTCAGGAGCTTTAATAATAAAGGTAATTTCAGACTACAACAGGACCTCGCTGTGTGAGTGACAGGCGAGGGCAAGGCGCGGCTATAAAGAAACGAACCCGCGTCGCCTGGCGCTGCTGCTGCWGCAGCAATGAGCCCATGGGAAACAGAAAAGTCATCCCAGGGCAGCAGCAGCGGCAGCTGGAGCTCTTTGCTAATTGCTGAGGACAAGCAGGGACCTGCCATTTGCTTGCTGCCTTGCTGTGTGTGTGTGTGGGAAGGGTGAGGGCACRCTCGCACTCTGCCTGGTTTGCAAACAGCACAGGGGGAAAAGTTCAGCTGGAATGCCTGAGCTGGAAAAAAGCAGCTACATATGAAGATTAGTAACACAGCTTTCTTCTTAACTGCAGCCACGAAAGACTCCAGAGATGTGCTTGCCTAAGCAGGTGATGCTCTGAGCCATTTAATGGTGCTGGCCCAAAAGCAGCTCCTGGGGGCTGTAACACCTGGGGAGTGAGCGAGGCCAGAGAGCCGGCAGCACACTGAGCCCCTGCTCCCGGCTGCTCCAGCTGGGGGGGAACACCAGGAGTGTGGCATGGCCTGAAAACACACACGGCCCCATCTGTGATGCTGTTCACAGGGTCTGAGGATGAGGGAAGAGACAAGGATCTGACTCCATGTTTCARAAGGCTGATTTATTATTTTATGACATATATTATACTAAAACTATACTAAAAGAATAGAAGAAAGGATTTAATCAGAAGGCTAGCTAAGAATAGAAAAGGAAAGAATAATAAAAAAGGCTTGTGACTGACTGAGACAGTCTGGACAGCTGACTGTGATTGGCCATTAATTAGAAACAACCATATGAGACCAAACCCAGATGCACCTGTTGCATTCCACAGCAGCAGATAACCATTGTTTACATTTTGTTCCTGGGGCCTCTCAGCTTCTCAGGAGAAAAAATCCTAAGGAAAGGATTTTYCAGAAAATATCATGGCTACAGCCATCTGCTTGTGCAACAGCCAGAGCAGCAGTGGCACATAGAGGGGCTTCTTTCTTTTGGGAGGCCAGAGTGTTTCTCTGACCCTTCTAGCCCTGAGACCATGAGAAGTCTGGATGCTTCCAATGTGCTCATCTGTTTGTTCACTCCAGCCTCGCAACCTGAGGAACCCATTTGAGGAACCCAGGGAAGCTGAGGATTTGTTGCCTCCATGGGTGCAAGGACCTGGATCTGCTTGCAGATGCTTCCTCTGGGAGAAGGAAAAGGTGTGATGGGCTCGTGCAAACCAACAAAGATTTCCTTATGTATCCCAAGCACCAAATCCACATTCCAAGCAGGCTCTCCGGATGCTCTGCACAGCTGGACTCTCACATAGGTTTGTCTGCAGAGCTGTCACAGTCTCAGACCCTGCTTTGCAGCCAGACTTTTGTATTCTGTGCTGATTTCCCAAGGGTCTCCATTTGGGCTTATCATGCCCACAGGGATCAACAGGAGTGCAGCTGCTGTCCTGGCATCTGCAGCCAGCTCTGCTGAGCAGCAGTGTGGTCTGCTGGATAAAGCAGGGGCTGGGAGCCAGGGGCACGGAAAGCCAGCCCAGCACTGCCAGGAGCCTCCACTGAGGGCTCAGTCAGGCTGATCAGTGTCTTCAGAGCCATGCCAGGCCTGTCCCAGCCAGGCACTGACACGGTGACCTCGCGTCCTGATCATCAGGGAGAGCCCTGGGGAGCCCTGCGGGTGCAGCAGGCAGAGGAGAGCAGGCAGGGTCCATTCTCCCACCCCAGCCCTTCCCTGGGCTTGTGAAGCTCAACGCTGAAAGCCTACAGCATCCATGGCCAGGATCAAGGGAGAGGAATGGAATTAAAACAGCCAGGGTAGGCCTACATTGTGGCAATGGGCAGGGGGCTGAGATATCTCCTCTGGCCCRGCTCCACATTTTGGGACAGGCCTGGGAAGGAGTCCTTCTGCAGAGAAGCCTGGTGGCTGCAGAGCCAAGCACTGCTCGCCAGCAGAGCCTTTCCAATCTCCCTGAGTGCTTCTGGCCTTTGCCAGCCTGTTCTTGGAATTACAATTCCGTGGAATTACAGGTCCAGCATCAGGCTGGAACAGCCATACCAGAGAGCAGTAGCCACCTAAGATGATGCAGACCCMTAACTCTGGGTTAAAATCTTGATTAGCATCAGCTGCATTCCTTTTTGTGGTGATCCTGTGATCCACAACAGAGGCACACTTCATGTTTCACCACCACCTTCTCAATATCTGTATTAATGCCTCCCTGTGCTCCTTCACTCTTTGCTCCATGGTCACTGTGCTTGGATATGCAGTACAGGCACTGCCCAGCACAGGCATTCAAGCCTGATTAGCAGCAGCAAAGCTCTGTTAATACAGCTCTGTAATGATGCCATCCTAGCCCCTTCAGTCTGGAGGAGCTGGACCCACAGAAAAGCATCCTTGTCCCTCAATCACTGCACAGAGCCACAACATCATCACCTGGGGTGCCACTGGAGCCAGGCCCACTGGCACATTTCCTTGCTACCACGCTCCTTCAGCTGTAATAACACTCCAGAGGAAAAATTATGGATGTACTTTGCCGGGTGCCTGTGTTTGCAGTGATGGATTCTGCATCTGGTTATTAACCTCTTGCAAAAGCTCAGTGTTATCTTGCATGGAAGTAATATTAAGTTAAACAGCTGTTGATAACTTATCTCCCATTATCCACGACTTCATTCAAGGCCAATATTTACTCACATCCCAGAAGCATTGCTGCAATCCCAATGGCACTGTTTGTGGAGTCAAATGAGAGCAATTTTTAATAGGTCTTAGGTACTCAGAGGACCATGTTACCCAAGTGCTTCCTAATCCTGAATGTGCCACACGAGAAAACTCTGCAGGGGTTTTACAAGGCCTGGACACAGTGCACATCTGCAGAGGAAAGCTAATCTGGAAGAGGAAACCCAGCTTGGGGAGCATCTCCTGCAGCCACAAAGGTGCTGACCCAAATTCCCCACTGCCTGCATCCTGCCCCAATCACTTGCCATGCTGCTGTTTCTCATCCCTCCTCCCTCAGAAGGCAGGTCAGCCATGGGCCAGCAGGTCCCAAAAGGTCCCAGCCACCAGTGTGACCCTTTCGCTTCCCTTTTTCATCCTCTAATTCAACCAAAGGATCAGAAGAGACATCCCCTGCCACTCCACTCTGTCACTCAGACGAGTGTAGGGAGGTTACTCTTAGCTGAACGAAATAATWCCCTGGGCTTTCGCTGCGGACACTGTCAGGAGCGTGTCAGGGGTTTGCTTCACAGTATTTTTCCAGGGAGTCCATTCTCTTCTTTATTACTTTTGCTGATGCTATCACAGTGTGGCAAAGCCTTAGGCAGACTTAGACCCTGCTGTGCTGGACATGGCAGAAGCAATGATCAGAGAACAGAATTTGCATCCAAAAAAATTAGATCTCTGCAGTATAACTTCTCCCACCACTATCAAAAGGACTGGGATGGAGACTGGGCATTCTGGGATGAGTTCCCAGGCATTTCCCACCCACACAAGCACTGCCAGGCACTCAGCAGAGCTCCTGCCTCAAGTTTTCAGGTGTGGAGGCAGTTTCCCAGTAAGCCGCACAGCCCGGGCTCCACTGATGACCTCTCCTCTCCTCCACACCACCACTGGTCCAAACTGCAATGAGAAATCAGATCGTGGTGACCACTGGACTGTTTTATGATGCCACTGGAGCTGGTGGAGTCAGCAGGGCTGAACCCTGATCTGTGAGCAAGTGGCAGCCCCTGGAATGGCCAAGGACTGGCAAGAGACTGCAGTTAATGCTGAGTCTAAGCTGCAGGTGGCAGGTACATTTTCAGTGTGTCTCCTGACTCAGTACCCAGCTGTGGTGAGTTTATAGCCTTTGCTATTGTTACATTCATCATAAGGAATCTCCCAGCTCCTTGGAAATACAGCATCAAGCTCTCCAGGGCTGGTTTCAGTAGTTTTATTCCCAGGTAATAGCCCTCTCCCTCATTTATAGCTATGTCTAGACACATATGGTGAGGAAGGTGCTATAAATGCTTGATGGAAAAACCCTGTCTACCTCCTAATTCCGGCATTTCACATCCCTTGCRTGCACAGAGTACATGGTTATAAAGGCTGTGCTCACACACCTTCCCATAGCACCAGCCCTGTGTGAGAGCAGCTCACTGTCTCTGCCATGGGGACACAGCTGGCCCAGCCCAGAGGGTGGCAGGGGCAGGAGGCTCTTTGCTCAGGCCCTACAGAGGCTCTTTGCTCAGGCCCTA
>JACDOX010000107.1:615286-636835 GCA_014549065.1 Cardinalis cardinalis
CCCTTCCTCCCTGTTCTTCGCCTTTGCAAATTCTCCCTTACCAGGGTCTCCCTCTCTGGAACTCCTTCCCCCTGCTCCAAACCCGCCCCTGTGGGATGCAGCCTGTGGCCCGTTCGCAGCTCTGCACAGCTGTAGGGAGGAGACAAAGCCACCTCCGGTTGTGCCCAGGCTGTCCTCGCTGCTCAGCGCCCCCCAGAGCGGTGCCACCCCGGGGCAGGGGCTGAGCAGTGCCCGGGGGCTGTCCCAGAGCGCCGAGCCTCTGCACCCCAGGGAGCGCCACGGGAAGGCAGAGAGGAGAGGGGGGCTGTTTCTAGCTGCAGGAGCAGTTCAGGGAGCTGCGTGGAGGAGCTGGCAGCTGCTGGCAGTGCAGGCAGCCACCCAGCAGTGGGAAGGGGGCTGGCAGTGCGTGCAGGGCAAGGCCGTGCCCCAGCAGCCGGCCGGCTGCGCTCTGGAGAAAAAGCAGGAATACTCACTGCCCATCCCTGCCTCTCCCACGTCAGTACGGCTCTGGGTTCCAGTCCCCAGCATCCCATTGCTCAGCTTGCTTCAGAGGGGAAAATCCCCTTTGCTGCTTTCTTGCCTCCTTGGACACGAGATTTGTTCTGCTCATCGCTTCTGCTTCCCAGACTAATTTGCTGCTTTTCACATTGATTGCTGTCTATTTTCCCACTCTGCCTGTTGGTGGATTTGGGGTTTTCATTGCTAATTACTCTTCTTGCTTCTCTGCTGGGGGAAATACTTCCCTGGCCATCTTTAACTGACATTAAGGGCATGAAACAATATTTACTAGAGATAAACATTTTTAAATCAGTCACTTTGGACAGGCTGCTTTTGCTTGCAGCTCTTGTCAGAGGCTAGTGATGCCCTGAAATACTTCTTGTACCCAAACCTGTCAGGGCTGAGACAAGGCACAGTCTCACTGTGCAATTTATGGTTTGGAGACCAAATGGCTGTGTGGGGAATGCACGGCTGGGGACTGTGGGCGAGACAAAAGCTCCCTGCAGAAGCCCAGGCAGCTGCAAAGTTGGGCTATATTTAATTTCAAATGCCTGGAGGGTTCCCGTTTGATTTCTGGGAGGATTTCAGGCTGGGAGCTAATAGGGATATAGTTGAGGAACATCTAAGGCTCTTTGCAGACAGCGTACAGGCACCTGCTGAGCTTTCCAGGGCAGGCTGGGATGGTGCTGATTTCTCTGCTCAGCGAGGAGTGCCAGGCAGGAGCAATGCCAGGGGAAGGCAGATGGCAGAGGCCAGGGTGACTCCAGCACCACCCAACCCCCAGGCAGGGCAGTTGGCAGGCAGGCATCGGGCCTGGCACGACAAACTGCCCAGGGACAGCCTTGGAGGCAACCAGTGGCCTCCTGAGGCACTGTAGGAAGAGGCAAATTATTCAGGCCCAGAGATATCTGGGTCTCCTTCCATGGGTTGCAGCAGGTCACAAGAACTTCTCTTTTGTGAGGGAGATCCATTAGTGAGGTTTATTATTCCAAACCCCTGGCTGAAGCCAGGCCCAGGCCCAGGAGGGCTCTGCACATCAGTGCTCCTGCCCCTTGGGGGCTTTGCAGCCACTGGAAACTTAGAGAAAAGAGGCTGGGAAATCTCACCAAACTCTCTGTTAGAAGGTTGCAAGCTCAAGCACCAGAAATTAGGCAGGGCCAGTTTTATGGTAGTTGGTTTGACCTCTGTTCTGCCCCCATCAACATTGCCATGCAGAGTTTAGTTAAATGATCACTTACTCCTTCCTCCTGGGGCTTTTCTCTCATTTCAGTGCACATGGAGCAAAATGAAATTGCACAGGAACCACAAATCTGGCCTTTCCTAACATCTGAGTACTTACCTTGCTGCCTGACTGATGGTTTTTTCGCAGAGCTTTTTTGTCTGTAGGATCTTAAATGCTTTGGTATCAGTTGCAGTCCCACTGAGCTCAGAGGCTAATCAGCTCCTGGCTGTAAATGAGCAGCACGTGGCATTGCTACCTGGCTCCCCCAGTGCGAGGCTTTGCGTGTGGTGGGGCTTTTTCTGTTAAAGCAGCCTGGCTGGGAAATGCCCCAAGAGGCTCCTGATTCACATACTGCAGACCAGGCTTCTGCATTAAAAACTCATTTAAAGTTCCCTGGCAAAGTGCGTGAGTCAGAAAAGCTAAATTGTGTTAATTCTGTCTGGAATGTCCCAAGGATAAGCAAGGCCAGGGCGCTGCTCTGGGTTCCATACCCTGCTCCGTGCCAATGTGCACTAATTTTCCTGGGGAGCTGGAGATACCACTGTTGAGCAGGGCTATTACAAACAGGTTCCTGAAGCCTTGTGCAGGGGAAAATGGGTTTATTTTCTGCAGAGAGCATGGTGAATTTGCATCTCAATGAATGCTTTTTCCTCGAAGGAATTTTTCATTACAGGAGAAATAAATTCTTCTCGTGGGTAAACTGCTCCAGCCACCTCACCTGTGGGATGTGTTCTCCCAGAGCTTGCAGCCTCATCCCAGAAGTGCTGGCAGGGAAGCCCTGGCCTGCTCTGTGCTCTGACTGCCCTGCACAAGGGGCTGGGCTGGAGGTGATTTCTCTGATGGGCAGAGCTACCCAGTGTCTACCTGAGGCTGAAAATACCCCAGCAGCTGGAGCCATGGGGGGCAGAGGGAGGGGGCTGGGAGTTTTAGCTGCATGAGAAGACATGGCTCTGGAAAGCAGCAGATCATCGTGGTGCTGATGAACTGCATGAATCATTTAGAAGGATGTAATCTTGCGCCATATGTTACATGTCAGTATCTGGAGAACGTGTCACATCCATTAGGAGAATAATTGCACAGTTCATCTTTTTTTGGAAAAAAAGAAATTAAAATCATTCCTAGACTCGGCAGCATTTGCAGGGCAGAGCCAGGCTGTGTTCCTGTGGTGGAGACTGGGTTCCAAGGGCAGGCACCTGAGGAAGCACCGGGCTGAGTCAAAGAAGAAAAAGAAACAGCTGGGTGGGAAGGAGGGAGAGGAAATACTGCTTCAGAAGGCCAAGAGGGCTAAATAAAACATGAGCCTTTCTCTAGGCTTCTGTGAGGAGGTCAGAATGGATGCCAGGCCCTGGGTGTAGGAAAGCCAAATGCTTTTGAAGACTCACACCTTCCCCATTTCCAGCCAAAAGTGCCTCAGACTCTGAATCTTGTTAAGGCTTTCCTGTGAGATGAGAAGCAGCCCTGCTGCTAGAGATGCCCCCTTGCCAGGCAGGGCTGTGCAGCCCTGGGGAGCAGGGTGGGTGACACAGGCACGGGATGAGCAGCTGTGTCCCCAGAGGACCCCCCTGCTGTGGGGCAGTGGGGGCTGGCAGCTCCTGTGGGCAGCATGGTCAGCAGGGATGGATGGCCCAGTTGTCCTCCATGGGTGCCACGGCTCGGCCAGGAATTAGTTTTCATTAGCAGTTTTCCAGGCTTTTAGGCAGTCAAGCAGCCATGCCTGAAAGACTCTGGGGTGAGCTGTCATTACTGCACAAAGGTAGCTAAGCTCCCAAATCCTATTAGTGCAGAGGAAAGAAACACTGGGAATGACCTGAGGCAAGGCAGAACCCAGCTGTGACAGCCAGGGAAGGGCAGCATCACCTTCCTCACACCTCTCTCACCGCACACCAGCAAGGCTGATGGTTCTTTGTCCCTCATGCAGCTGACCTGGTGCAGCCTGCACCCTCCCAAAGCTACCTGACCTCCATGGCACCCAGCATCCTGCTGGGACTGCCCATACCATCCACCTCCTGACACCATTCCCCAGGCTCCTCTGCCTGCTCCTCCCTCCACAAGTGCCTTTATACACGGAGGAACTAAAATCCAGCCCCAGGCTCCCCCAGCAAGCACGGCTCTCCTGCTAACATTGGCTTGGCAGGTGAAGGTTACTGTGCAAATTAACTATACTTAGCCCCCCAGGTTTTTGCAAGACACTTGATTCAAGCATTGCATGACATTTCTATTTTTAAACAATAATGCTGCCTAACATCAATGAAGCTGAAGTCAAGAGGCAGAAAAATTGGCCAGGCTGGAAACTGCCATGAGCAGGGAGGGAGTGATCACCTGTGGCTGCTGCCCTGACCCAGGCAGGCCCCGGGATGCCCCAGAGCGGGGCAGGGAGTGATGCCAGGTGGTGAGCAGTGCCCAGGGGTGTCCTGTGGGCAGGCACAGACGCTCACACACACACACACACACATGTCACAGACGTGTTTTATGAAAAATACTTGGGATTTTTCCTCCTGAGAAGCTGAGAGACCTCAGGAACAAAATGTAAACAATGGTTATCTGCTGCTGTGGAATGCAACAGGTGCATCTGGGATTGGTCTCATGTGCTTGTTTCTAATTAATGGCCAGTCACAGTCCAGCTGTCCAGGCTGTCTTGGTCAGTCACAGGATTTTGTTATCATTCCTTTTCTATTCTTAGCTAGCCTTCTGATTAAATCCTTTCTTCTATTCTTTTAGTATAGTTTTAATATAATATATGTCATAAAATAATAAATCAAGCCTTCTGAAACATGGAGTCAACATTCTCGTCTCTGCCCTCATCCTGGGACCCCTGTGAACGCCATCATCACCCACCCACCCACCCACACACACTCTCAGCTGCTGGATGGGACAGGGCTGCAGTTTCACTGCAGGAGGCACAAGGAGGGCTCCTGTGCACAGCCTCTCCTGTCTTGTGCTGCCCATCCCACTGCAGGAGCTCCCTGCCCTCCCTGCAAGTCCTGCTAGCAGCCCTCACTGAGATACTTCAGATTTCTCAGGTCCAATTCACCCCGTGCTCCTCCTGCTCCCGTCCAACAGCATTAGCCCATGAGGCTTTTAAAAGTGCAGCAGCATCAAGGCACCTTCAAAGTAACACATTTCCTGCAGTGAGCAGGCAGCAGCTCCTCTTCCCAAAAATCCCAGCAGTCAGAGATGCTGGATCCCTCTCAGAATGAGCAGCCTGTGGGACAGGGCTCTGCTGGGCTCCCACACTGCCATCTCCCACTCTCCAGTGCTGACTTTTGTGTCCAAAGGGCTGAAAAGAGTCACGAAAAGGAACGGTGGCTGACTTTTCTCTCCAAGCAACTTTTATACTTCTCTGATTGCCTGAAGTGTCCCTTGGGCTTTTAAGTGATAAACTGACCAAAAAAGACCCACAAAACCCCAAAAAAGCTGGTGGGGTTTGCCGTTTTTGTTTCCCTCTTCATGGCAGAGCACTGGAAAGGGCTTAAGAAGGCCCCCACACACGGCACAGGGGAACAGTGTCTGCCCTGCATCTCAGCCCCTAAACTGGGCAGACCAGGAAAGTTTTCATTCTCCAGAAATTCCAGCAGAATTTTGAAGAAGAAAATGCCATTACCTGGGAGTGACCGTGGCTGTGGCTGGAGATGGGGAGCAAGGACCAGCTGGGAATCTGCCAAGGAAATGCTGGCTTGTCAGAGGCATGGGGGCTTCCTTTTGGGCCCAACAGCAGACCAAGATTCTGGGCAGCAAGTGCCAATATCCCACCACCCAGAGCCCCTTTACTTTGCATTTCCCACCCTGACAGTGCAGGTGAGACTGGAGAGGGGAGGACAAAAGCACAGCCATGTCTGGTGAGCCTTCTGACACTTTCTGCGTGTTTTACTCTCTGTCAAGTGATTTTCACCCCCAGCAAGTTCGAGGCAGCGTGCTGTGCAGTGAAGAATACAATAAAATTGAATTATTCTGGTGCGAGAAGTTTCCCTCCTCCCCATTTGTCAAGCTCTCTGCATCTCATTCCAGAGCAAAGAAAAATCACCCAGCATCCTGATGGTAGGAAGGGGAAAAACCACGAAGCCTCCCCAGCAGGTGTGTTGGATGGCACAGCACCTGAGCAGTCCCTGGGGTACTCGGGCTCCCTGCCAGGTTCCTGTCCTTCGCCCAGCCCATCTCCCTGGAGCTGTGCCCCTCTGGCCCCAGTGCCAGGTGATTTCTGACCAAACAATCTGCAGTGGGGTAGCTGCTGTGTGCTGCAGGCCAGTGCCAGGTGAGGCTGTGCCTAGGGCAGGTTTCCACTGCCCCAGGGGGACTGGAAGGGGGAAGGTGGTGCAGATGTTGTGCTCTCTGAGCTTCCCCTCCGCGTGCAGCGTGCCAGGGAACTCAGCTGCAAAGATGAATTTCATATTGATTTCTATAGCTCTGCTGAAATTCTTTATTAGAGAGCTGAGCAGCACACGGTGATGGAAAACTGCAGGGATGGCTTGAACTGCTGAAGGGTTTTCTGAAAATCGACAAGAAGCTGGAAAAGCCACTGAGGAGGAGGAAAATACTCTGCTCTAAAAAGCACAAATGGGGAGATAAAGAGTTTTGCAGGCTACGTGTTTCTTCTTTCTTCTGAAGGGAAATTATACCCAAATTCACATCTTCCTCCAGAAGCTTTTGATGAAGTAGCAATTTTTGAATTGAATGACTGCGTTAAAAGGTGTCCAACCAACTTTATTCTGCTTTACCACATCTGTTTTATCTGTGAACACAGACCAAGGACTCTCTTTTCATTCCCCCTTTTTTCTTTTTTTTCCTTTTGGGACTTGAAAAGGTCAAACTCATAGTTTGTTTGAACTCCATAGAAGAAGCTGTACTGAACTTAGCAGGTGTCCTGGGGGTGGAGGAAGCAGCAAGACGGGGCTCAGGGGCTGGAGGGGTGAAGGGCTGGGGAACAGGACAATTCAGCCCTCAAGGCAGGGCCAGGAGCTGGACTTCAGGGTCCTTGTGGGTCCCTTCCAACCCAGGATCTTCCAGGATTCCATGATTCTTCAAGCAGAACATCAGCAATGCCAGAAAACTTCATCCTTTCCTTGCAAAAGGGTTGACTTTGGCTGCTAAGGTTTGTTCCCTGCCCACCCTTCCAGCTCCCTGTGTCTCCTGCAGCGCAGTCCATCTCTGGTTGAGCTGCACCCTGCCAGCTGGCAGGAGCTCCCTTTGACAGCCCCAATCTGTCAGCAGCCAAATACCCTGAACTCGGGAAGGTGTCCTTATAGACGTTAGAGAAAAATAAAGGGGCTGTCCTTTCAAAGGATTTTTTTCTTAAAAAAAAAAGTCACAAGCCTTTTTTCTGTTTAAATAAATTTAAAAGTCAATGCTTTTTGGTTTGGTCTGTGTACTGCTGTTCTTAAAGATTGCCTTTTAGAGAGGTGCTTTGCCCTCACCCAGTGCTGGTACCTAGGGCTCTGCCTCAGCACCACTCTGGGTGCAGAGCTGGACAAGTCAACAAATCTCTGCTCTTTTTCTCCTCTGATAGTTTTGAAGGGTAGGCATGACCTGTCATGGTTATTTTGTGTCATTGTCAACAAAACAGAACACTTCTTCTGTGGCTTGCAGACAGCAAGTAATAATGTCATACCATTATGCAAGAAACCATTTCTGTGACTGTTAAATGGAGGAGGTTTCCATTGTGACCAGTCTGTCACTATCCTTTAGGACTTCCTTTGAATGGAACCAAGAATTCTATTGCTTCCCATTAAAATAAAGGAAAGATTATTGGGGGCAGGGGGAGGGAGGGTGTCACTGAATGCTTCACCACTTTTTCTCTCTTCTTTGGACAAGAGGAGGCAAATCCAACATTTTAAATTCTCCTCCAAGACCTTTGGCCAAAGGTTTCCCTCACTCCTGGGCAGCAATGCTCAGGAAGCCCTGGCTGGGAAAGCAATACCAGGAGCTTTGCTGCTGCCTTCCATCCCCCCCATCCCCTCCATCCCCTCCATCCTCTCCCTCCTCTCTCCCAGCCAGCTGTGGGGAAATGCTGCTGCTCCTTGGCAGGCACAGGCAGGCACACCACAGCAACCTCTGTGCCCACCAAACCCACTCTCACATGAGAAAGGAATACACATGAACCTAATTATAAGCTTCCTGTAGGAGCAAATATTTAGCTAATGAAATCAAGGTAAGAAAAAAAAAGAGCTTGTTTAAAAGAGAGCTGACCAGGCTTTATACAAATGACACCCTTCCAACAGCAATGTCATTCTCTCAGCTCATGGAGCCGTTGTGTCCCCAGCACGGCCCCTCTGGCCGCCAGGTACCCCAGCCAGGAGGGACCTCTGCACCCTTGTGCTCGCAGAGCACAACCAGTTAGGCCCACATGTCAGTGATGCTGGTTTAGTTTTACCCTTTTTTCTTTTACACATTCTCTGTATCCTTTTCACATATACGTGTGGCTTTGTAGCTTCATATTGTAGCTTCACCCCTCTCCTAGGCAGGGAGACAAAACAGAGTCCAGGATCCCTATGCTGTCTTGGTCCTCCTTAGAAACCAAGGCTGAAAGCAGCTTTCCAAGATGAACTTTTGTGAACAGGGCCTGGGTCTCATCCTAAGGGGGAGAGTGTAGAAGGGCCAGAGAAAAAGGCGTCACCAGAGGGGACATCTGGGAGCACAAGCCTTTCCAGGGCTGCCACAGCCAGAGAGCCTCAGCCCCAAGCAGCCACGAGGAGGGCCAGAAGGGGCCTGTCCTGGCACTCAGCCCCAAGCATCACCCAGAGGGGCCAGGATCTCCCCTGGGCTTCTCTCTTGGGTTGGGCTCCACTCATTAAACTCGATGATTTCTCCAGGTATTTCATGTTTCTCTGCAGCCCCAAATCACAGCTCAGTGAGGGCTGGAAGAGCCATTGCTCTGCCACCTTCCCTGCAGGACCAGTTCTCTGCATCCCTCACAGACCCCAGGCAACAAAGGAGAGGGACTGTCCACAGGGAAAACGAGAGCAAAGCCTTTCTTGGAGAACTGGCCTTAACTGCACACTAAATTTGGGTTAATTATGAACACATGCTCCAAGATAAAACTTGAAGGAAGAGCTGAGCATCAAATACACAATGAATCTAATTAACGTGAACACAGCTAATTAGATTTGAATCTGTTCACAATATTGCATATGTGCTTGAAACTGCTGGCTTTATGGGAGTAATTAAAAAAGTTAAGTAGGGTTGGATTCACAAATTCAGCAGCCCCAATGATTTCTTTTTAGGCATGTGGCCTTTCCATATAGTGTAGTTTTATTTTATTTCTTGAAGGAGCTGTTACTGGTGGATCATTTGTTCCCCCAGAACCAGACAGACTGGAGTTCCCAGGGGTGCTGCTGCTGTTCCTGTAGGGGGAATCTGCAGGAGGAGCCATTTGGCACATCCATTTAGGGGAAAAATGTCTCCTGCCTGGGAGATTGCCTGCAGAGCAGCAAGGGAAGGGGCCCAGCAGCTATTTGGGCAGCTTGAGATGGTCAGATCCAAACTTGGCTCCTAGGGGTTTCCCAAGGCTGGGAATGATGAGCTCAAACAGCTGCTGCCCTTGCAGGCTGTCCTCCCTGCCACGAGCCTGCCACGCTCTGGAGCCTGGGCTGTGGCTGCTGCCACATCTGGGCAGCACTGGGAGGCACTGGAAACGTCCCAGGGCAGCCTAAGGGGTGGGAATCGCTATGGGGCAGCACTGCTGGGGCAGAAAAGGCAGCTCCAGGCTCAGGGGATATTTTAGTGGTGGGAGTTGAGTTGGGGAGGCAGCACAGGCTCTCAGGAAGAATCAGCAGCTGCTCTGGGAGGCTGTAGCAGGAGAAGCTGGTGAATTGATGGCTGAAAAAATGATGTTTTGCTACTTCTCATGGTATCTGTGGGTTAAGCAGCCTGCTGGGACAGCCCCTGTCCCTGGGAGGGAGCAACCAAGGGCTCTTGGAGCCCCCCTGGGCTGAGCCCACAGGCAAGGATGCTCCTGGAGAAGGGCTGTGTGGGACAGTCAGCAAATTCCACTCATCCAGCCCAGGGGCCAGGGCAGCTCCTGGGGCCCCTTGCAGTGTGCTGCTGGTGATGGAGTGGGTCCCTGCAGGGCATGGAAGTACACGTGTTAAATGAGATGCACCACAGATCTCAGAAAGGCTTAGCCCCCTAATGAAATTGGACTGAGTCCTTAAAGCTGTTTCTTTCACAATTTCTTTCTGCTCTTTTACATCAGTTCTAAAGGTGAGACTTTTTAAAGGAACAGTGCTTTTGGTCTGTGTTTTATGCTTCTTACTCCTGCTGCTGCTTTTCACTGCCACAGAAAGGCTGCTCTGGTTAAGGCTCCTGTCAGTCTCTCTGTAGCTGGAAATCTACTGCAGCTGGTGCTGTTGGTTAAAGGCTGCCCTTGTGATCTCATCCTCTGATCAGTGGATCCAGCCTGGACCAAAGCCCTGCACAAACTCTGCACAGCGTGCACAGCCCCTGATCTGCAGTCCATGCCCCATTCCTGCTGCCTCAGGAGCCTCCTGCCTGCTTTTGGGGCCAGGTTTTGTTATGCCACACCTGAGGAAAAAAATCCGATTTTTGCTCATGCTCAGTGTTTACAAGGAGGAAACGAGCAGAGTGGGGGAGATGCAATGGAAACTTGCCTGGGAATTTTGGCCACTAGCACATCCAGCAGAGGCAGTTGGCTTTACTTAATTAAAATGATCGTTGTGCTGAGATACCTAATTAGATTCAGGCACCTGTAGCCAAACAAGCACAGTACTGTGCCTTGGCTCTGGTGGCAGTGCTGCTGCTCTCCCTCCTGGCACCGTGTCAGATGGATGCTCTGCTTCCCTGGGCCTCTGCACCTGCTGGGCCCCTCTCAGGGCAGCCCTGCAGAGCAATTTTCCAGCAGGGACAAAAATTAACTTGACCTTTTGCGTGCACCTTTCAGCCAAAGTGCTCGAGAGTTTGGGCGATGGAGAAGGATCTTCAGTCACCGCCCTGGCAGCAAACACTCAGTGGCCACTGAGACAGCCCTGGCAGGGCCGTGGGTTTCAGGGAAGTTGGGGTTTTAAAACCCCCAGGCCCGGGGTGGGGGGCTGCAGAGGTTGGATTCGTGGGGTGTGTGTCTTGTTGGGAATGCTCAGCTGCACAAGCATCTGCAGGGCTGTGAGGAGCTGGGCTGGGCAGTGCTGGGAGCTGGGCCATCACTCCTGCTCCTGGGGCGGGCAGGGCTCTCAGGGGGCCACGTGCAGACCCTGGGGTCGGTGTCCCTGCCTGCCACCACAGCGCAGAGCTTCCTTCTGCCCCGGCAGCAGGTCCCAAGCTGCCTGTGCAGCCCTGGCAGGGCACACAGACCCTCCCAGCGCCTGTGCTGCACCCTGCAGAGCCTGCAGAGCCCCCGAGCTGGGACAGGGTCTGCAGGGCCGGCCGGGGGGGCTGAGCCCAGCCAGCTCTGCCAGGCCATGTGTGGGGCTGGCTGGACTCAGGAGCAGCAGATTGCCAGGTGCTGACACACAGCTCTCTCTTCCAATTGATCCAGAGGCAGAGGGAGCCGGGAGTTAATGAAGCTGGCTGCGGATTTAGACAGGTGAGGATTGCTTGTGTTCCCTTGATGGGCATGAATCACCAGAGATGGCTTCCCCTGCCTTGCTCCTGGAATGCAGAGGGCTCCTGCAGCCCCACAGCCCCTCACGAGGTGCCACAAGGCCACGATGCAGCTTGGGCCAGGCAGCTGCTGCCAGGGGGACATCCCCACCTCTGGCAATGCTGCACAGAGAGCACAGTTTTGGGTGCTGGGACAGAGAGTGGCACCCCTGAGCTGCTGGAACAATCTCTGGTGTCACCGCGTCCCGGATTTCACTCAGCCCACCCATCTGCCATGGCTTGGCTGCAAGACAGAGCCGTGAATGAGTGATCTTCCCACACAGAGCAGAGCGGGAACAGACGGGAATCCGCCCTGCGCTTCCAAAGTGGAGGTTTTGATTACCACAGAGCACAATAACTGACAAGCTCCTTGTGGAGTAATTATTGTTGTGAAAGTAAAACCAGCAGCGCCTGCCTTCGCCCGTGCTGTGAGCGCTGCTGTGTCAGCACGGAGCGGCTCCAGGAGGGGATGTCTGACACAAGGAGGGGAGGAGCAGCTCCAGGAGGGGATGTCTGACACAGGAGCAGCTCCAGGAGGGGATGTCTGACACAAGGAGGCCTTTGGGGAGGAGCAGCTCCAAGAGGGGATGTCTGACACAAGGAGCAGCTCCAAGAGGAGATGTTGGACACGAGGAGGGCTTTGGGGAGGAGCAGCTCCAAGAGCACAAGGAGGGCCTGTGGGGAGGAGCAGCTCCAAGAGGGGATGTCTGACACAAGGAGGATGTTTGAGGAGGAGCAGCTCCAAGAGGGGATGTCTGGCACAAGGAGCAGCTCCAAGAGGGGATGTCTGGCACAAGGAGGCCTCTGGGGAGGAGGCACACAGGGCTAATGGGACAGGGAAGCGTGGCCACAGAGCGCTGGAGCCTTGGTCCCTGCAGGGTGTGCGAGCTCCTCTGGGAACGCAGCCAGGACGTGGCAGGGCTCCAGCAGGAGATCCTGTAGATCGTGGTAATGGGCCTGTGTCTTACAGCTGCACAGTGTGGGCAGGAGGGGATGCTGGGACTGGCTGAGCTTTGTCCTTCCCGGGGCTGGGAGCTGATCCATGTCCCTGCTGGAAGCCTCGGACAGCACGGTGATGCTCACAAGTGTCAGAACCCAGGACATCCCTCTGGCTGCCCTGGGGGATTCCAGACCCTGGCAGGGGCTCAGAGACCTTGGCATGGAGACAAAAACACCTGTGCCTTTGATTTTAGCCCATGGAAACAATTACCAATTTTGTGTGAGAAGTTACAAGCCACAAGAGTTTGAGTAGAATGATAGTGAATTTATCACAGGGTGAAAAAGTAGAATTTTGGGGATTTAGAATGAGGGTTCAAGGGGCAAGATGGAGGAATCTGGGCATGTCCTGTCCTCCTCCTCCTTCTTCTTCTTCTTCTTCTTCTTCTTCTTCTTCTTCTTCTTCTTCTTCTTTTTCTTCTTCTTCTTCTTCTTCTTCTTCTTCTTCTTCTTCTTCTTGTCCTCCATCTTCTGCTGTGATGGTGACATTTTGGATTGGTTTAGAGTAGAGACAGACTGTCTAACATAGGTGATAGGTATTGGAAAATTATTGTAAATAAAGTACATGTAGTTCTTAGTATAAAACATTAACACCACGCCAAGCGCAGGGACTGTGCCACAACCCGACCTGCTGGACAGATCTCAGCAGGTCAGAGAAAGAATGGAACAGATCAGAGAAAATAAACAAACTTGAGAAGCAGAGCCGAGGAACCTCGGCTTCTCCTTCGACTTCTCCTTCGGTCATGGGGCTGGGAACAAAAGAGGCTTTTTAACACCTCGGGGGTCATCTCAAGCACAGAAAGGCGAGAACAAGCCCTGGTGCAGGCAGCAGTGCACGAGGAGGCTGCAGCAGATGGGCGTGCGGTTTGCTCCTCGTGCCCAGCCCTCTCCTTCCTGTCAGATGCACAAATTGGAGTTATTGCCACAGTGTTTCCCGGGCTTCTTGGAGCCAGAAGCACATCAGTACTTATTTTGTTTAATTTACGCTTAGTTTCCTGCACGGAGCTTCTTGCAGTTCTACGCCCAAAAATATGTTCGGAGGAAAAGGTCAGCTCTTCAGGGCCCAGCACTCTATAAAGCCCACAGTAAGGGGATATAATAGAGCAGATAGAGCAAAATTGGTTTCTCTGTTGCTGAAAACCCCTCAGGTCACTGGCTTGTTTGCCAGGCTCTGAGTAAATCATTTCTCTCCATTTCAAGTGCTTCCCAAAGTACTTCCCAGGGGGTGCCCAGCACCTGCCCTGCCCAGCTCAGAGCTGCAGGGTGCAGAAGCCTCGCTCCCAGGTCTGACAGTCGGGTATAACTGGCCTTGGAAATTGTATTTGACCTTCCTTGCTCACAGAGGCTTTGCTAGTGGCAAAGTGATATTCCTGTGGGGAAGAACTCCCTCTTCATTACTTGGTGAACAGCTCACTCACTCACGGCTACTGCTTGGGGAGTACCAGGAAATTCTGGAACCAGTTCTTGTCCAAAGTCCATTCCATTTCAGAGCAAATCAAACTCTGGCTGTTTTCTACCAATTGTGTTTCTGGCATGTGAGGAGCAGAGGCATTTCCAAGCAGAGCTCTTCCCCTTGAATGCCAATGAGCGCTGGGTTTTACAGAGCCATCAGAGACCTTCCCAGAAGGTTTGACATACTGGGCTTTCTTGAAAGGGGTGGGGGAGAGATTTTTCTTTTCCTCTCCTAGCTTGGGCATCCTTCTCAGACCAGCAGTGGGTAGGATGGCTCCCAACTCCCTGATGACTCTGCACATCGTGCTGGCACACCCAAGGGCACCCTGCCTTTCCCAAGAAAAAGAAGCTGGTCCATCCTCCAGTGGCCGCCAAGCTGGGGAGGGATGTACAGGGAAGCTGGCAAGAGCCTGGGTGCTTGGGGGAAAACTGTTTGTCAGGCTGGGTCCTGTCTCCTGAGAGTCTGGGTAAAACCTTGAACTTGTATTCAGGAAGCATCCAAACATGGATGTGTTATCAGACAACTTCCCCCCCTAAACTCATTTGCAGAAATTAATTTCAAGTAGCATTCTGGAAAAAAAGAAATTCTTACTGTTTCAGTGACCAGAGATGTGTTTAAAAAAATGAAATCCTTATTTCACATTGGATGGAGCACTTGATTCCACTCATAAGCAAACATGCTGGTAAGTACTGCAGAACAAACCCATTCTCATTTAAATTTAGCTTGATTTCCAAATGAAACATTTCTAATAGATCACTGGAGCCTTTCAGGATTGTTTCTATTTAACATTATGACTTAGCAACTACCACATTTGGTGAAAAGAAAACCACTTTGCCAAATGTACAGTCATTCAGGCGAGCCTGAAATGGTGAACAGCCTCTGAACAGATGGCCATGTTTTCTGAGCCTTGTTTGGGCCCACTGACACTGAGGTTGAGCTCTTGTCCTGGATGTTTCTCCCAGGCATGGAAAAGTCCCAGTCTTTCTCTGCATCCATTGGAGGCTGGGTGATGTTTGGCAAGACATGCATTGCAGGGGACCAGTCATCGTGGAGAGGGCTTTAAACCTCTTCCCCATTTCTCCCCCTGCCTCCCACACCCATAAATTATTCACTTCGTTGCAGAGATCTCATGAATTATTGATCCCAAATTTGGTGTCTCCTAGCAACATGTTTACTTATTCCATTGCCATCCTTGTCCATCTCTTGGACACACGGGAGGCCTCTGGCCCCCTCCAGGGGCTGCCCTCGCTCCCCTGCCCCAGGCCAGGTGTCCCAGCGTGGCTGAGCCCCTCTCTCTGCCTCTGCAGGGGATGTGGGAAGAGTTTGCTTGAAGCTCTGAAGTTAAACTCTCTTCTGAGGGCAAAACCCGTGGGCTTTGTGCCATTCCAGGAGGGGTCAGTGCTCCACAGGGGATGCTCCTGCCTGAATTGATATGGATTCGCTGCTCCCAGAGCCCAGGTCACTGTGTTTAAGCCTGGAAGTTGCCTCTGGGAGTTTCCTGCCTCTTGAAAAACAGGGAAAGGAGGATCAAGGAAAACAAACCAGCAGGGTTCAACTTTTTCTAATAGTGTAGCTGGAAGGGGGGAAAAGACACCACAAACACCTCTGTCTTTTAGCAAACTCTTTTTTGGTCATTTCCCTGGGAAAGCAGATGAGAAGGAGCTTTGCAGCACCTCCCAGCCACAGAGTCCCCCAGTGCCTTCATCCCTGCAGCCTGCACGGCCACTGCTGGAAACCTGCCTGCAGCTGGATGGCCATGCAGGTGGGCAGCAGATGGATGGATGTGCAGGAGGGCAGCAGCTGGATGGCCGTGCAGGAGGGCAGCAGMTGGATGGAYRTGCAGGAGGGCAGCAGCTGGATGGCCGTGCAGGAGGGCAGCAGATGGATGGCTGTGCAGGTGGGCAGCAGCTGGATGGATGTGCAGGAGGGCAGCAGATGGATGGATGTGCAGGAGGGCAGCAGATGGAGCCGCCTCTGGCAGCTCCTGGGAGCTGAGCTCTGCACCCAGCTGTGGGGCGTTCCTGATGAGCAGGGTGAGCACTGGAGGATGGAGCCTGGTTCCCCGCTGAGTGCTGCTTCAAGCCCTGCCTAGTTAGGCAGCTCCTTGGCACAGTTTTCTGCCTGCAGGCACCAAGTCAGATGAGTGGGATCCAAGTTTGTTGGGGCTGTCCCTGCGCCACACAGGACTGGTGGCCACTGCGCAAAGGGAACCTCACATCCCCATCCACTGATCCTTTATAGTTCCCCTCTGAGCTTCCCTGTGCCTGAAGTTAGGCTTGGCTTTGGGGCTGGCATGGGTCTGGGAGGTGTACTTGCAGCAAATCTTTCCTTCCAGCTCGTGCTGGAGCAATCCCATACTGCTGGTACCTGACTGGACCCCAGTGCCTGTGTTAAGAAGGGGCTGATGCAGCCCCATGCTACAATCTCCTCTAAAATGCCACCTTCTCTCATGCATTATTCAGAGGTTCCTCTAAAAATAAAGTTCCTCAGGCAGCCTCTGAATCAATTTGCCTCCTGATCAGGGAGAGGTGAGGAGCTCTGCTGTCCCTCGGGGCCGCTTGCTCGAGGGCTGGCTGCGGCCCCAGCCTCGCACTCGGGGAGCAGAAACCCTCCTGGCCAGGGCAGGATCACAGGCACTGCTGTGAGGGGGCACTGCTGCCTCTGCCTCTCTCTTCTGCAGGGACAGCAGCCCATGGCAAACAGCCAGTGGCCCCTCTTGTTTCTGGCCGGGCTGTGCTGTCCTGCCCGTGGCCGCAGTGGCAGTATTGCCCTGGGGGCTCCGGGGGACCGTGTCGTGCACAGCCAGAGCAGCAGAGGCTCTTTGCTAACAGGACAGCAGCAACGAGATGGCTGCATTGGGCTGCTACACGCTGACTTCTACACACAAATGCCTGCTACCACATCGAGGGCTGTGCAAGGTAGGACACAGGACACCTGCCCATGGGAAAGTGTTTTGAGTGAGAAGCACCACCCCCAGCACGAGGTTTAACAGCCCTAGATCAGTTTTAACAAAAAAGGAAATCCCAGCCCTCCTCCCATGCCTCCAGCTCCCCTGAGAGATTTTGATGGTGTTCTGCTTTCCTGAACCCAGGTATGCACCTAGGTCCTATTCTGCAGCTAGTGGACATCATTATTCATATTTAGTGACACTCAGTGTAACATTTAAAACACCAGAGAACTCTGTTGCCTCTCCTTTGGTTGGGGTTTTTTTAGCATGCTGACAACCGAGAGGTTATTGCTAGAAATCCTTTTCTGATCAATGGACTGATAAAGACCTTCCTTATGCTGTCAATTATGCCAATTACATTTCCCTCTGCCTAGGAAGAGGTCCCTGCCAGTTTGCCTGCAAATCTGCAGCAATGGCAGGCATTTTCATGGCTGGGAGTGCCAGGCGGGCAGCACAGAGGATGCCAGTTCTCCTTTGGTTCATGGCCTTGCTGGCAAATCCCAGGGGGAGCAGAGCATGACCAAAGCAGCCCAGCAGGGCTGCTCTGCTCTTTGGCCCAGGCTGTTTCCTCCCTGAGCAGCCAAGAGTGGGGGGGTTGCTCAGGAGCAGGAAAATGATGGGCAGCAGACACAAGCCCCTTGGCATTTTCTGCCAATCTCTTAGTCACTTCCTGATTTCCCAAAATAGAAGCAAAAGAAATAGTTCTTTTGCACCGGGGTGGCAATAATGAATAGGTCTGGAGGGACTCTGTGCTCTGCTTGGGCAGGGCTGTAACCCTGAGATCCTCTGAATAAAGCACTCCACTGCATGTGCCAGCACGTCCCAGGGCCAGCCCAGGAGGCCGTGCTGGGGAGGGAGGGAAGGGCGGAACAAATCAAATGCCTGCATGTTGGACATGCTGGCTCCTTTCCCGTGGTGGGTACTGAAGCCCTGGGCCCAGCACAGGGTGCAGGGAGTGCTGAGCCTCTGCATGGCTCTGAAATCCTACTAAGCAAGTAACTGAAAAGAGCCCTGACCCAGAGACTCGCACACCTCCTGTGGATCGTCCAGCTGCAGGACTCTGTGACAGGCAGGGTGTGGGGATGGCTGCTGCAGACTAACAGATCAGGGACTGCAAATGTAGATGAGAAAGCACCGGGGGACTATGTAGACAATGACTCTTAATTTAAAATATTGTTTCCAGACTGTGGCTACTGGTGTGGGACTTCTCCTCCTGACACTTTTGGAGCTGACCTCATCTCATTTTTCCTGTTTTACTCTGATCTAACTCCCTGGGAGACAGTGGGGTGAGCCAGGGTCTCGCTGGAGGTCAGGGGTCTCCTTGCTCAGCCTGATCTTGGGCCCACAGCCCCCCAGTGTGGCCTCAGGGAGGCTGGGAAGGGGCTGAGATATATCACGTTGGACAGGAAATCAATACCTAGTTTTAAGATACTTTTCTATTGCTGTTGATTGCTTTATATTATATTAAGAGCCCTTGAGGGCTCTGTCTTGGAAACAGTGCTTGTTGATATCTTTATCAATGGCAGAGACAGTGAGATGGAGTGTACCTCAGTGAGTTTGCAGATGACACAAAGCCAAGCAGTGCATGACTCAACAAAAGAAAGGAACGCCATCCAGGGGGACCTGGACAATCCTGAGGGGAGGGACAGGAGTCACTGAGGTGTGGGAGAGTGTCCAGCAAAGGGCAACAAGCCTGGGGAAGGGTCTGGAGCAGAAGTGTGAGCAGGAGTGACTAAAAGGGATTTTTGACCTGGAGAAAAGGAGGCTCAGGAGGGAACCCTATCACTCTCTACACATTCTTGAAAGGAGGTTGTAGCCAGGTGAGGTCAGGCTTTTCTCTCAGGTAAAACGTGACAGCTCAAAAGGAAATGGCCTCAAGTTGTGCCAGAGGAGGATTAGACTGGACACAATAAGAAATTTCTTCCCTGGTTGTCAAGCATTGGAAATAGGCTACCGAGGGAAGAAGGAATTCTTCCTCATCCCCTGACCTTCGCTGTTAGCCAAAATAATGCCCCTTGCTTTGCAGCTCTTGGTTTCAGCATGGAAAACACATGTAACCGAATTGGAGACAGGGGTTTGCAGAGAGCCTGAAAGAGTTACTGCAGGATGGCCACAGCTGTGTGCACTTGCCTGTGCTCCAGCCACAGAGCAGGCAGCACCTTCCTTCCTCTCACTGCCGTGTCCACAGGAGAGGAGATCGGACAGCAGGGCTGTAAGACAGCAGAAGGAAGGAGGTGGGCAGATGTACAGGTTCAGCTGCAGCATCTGGTAGATGAAGATATTGAAGAAATATCCCTGGGTCCTTGGATGGTGCCAGGCTGGCCAGAGCTCCAAGTTTCTCCTTTCCCAGCATCAAAAGCACAAACCTTGTTGGCGTCCAGCATGGATTGAGTGGGCTGAAAACCAGAGAAGTTCCCAGAGAAGGAAGCAAGCCCCTTGGCTGTAGAGCAAAGAGACAAAAGCCAGAGTCCTCGGAGTGCTGGGTCATGAGGCAGCTGTTTGTTCCTTTTAAATCTCAGCAAAGCAGGCACCTGCCGGGGATGGCAGAGCACAAGTGCCTCGCTCAGATGCCAGGGGCTCTGCAGGCAGGAGGACTGCAGCACCCTTGAGGGCTCTTTTATCTCAGGAACAGCAGGAGTTGCCTTTTGCTGTATCTTTCCACATAATTACCGAGCCCTGCTGGCTGAAGCACTGTCAGGATCCCTCCCTGCAGCTCTCTCTGCACCCTTGAGGGGATGGTAAATGCCAGAGCACTGGGCTGGGCTGCCCTGGGGGAGGAAGCAGCAGGTTCAGATCCCCACAGGCCACCAGCCCCTCGCAGCCAGGAGGGGAAGGCAAGCTGTGGCTCACAGGGGCTCTGGGCTGCACCTCTGCTCTCTCCAGCAAGACACAGCATGAGCCAGGCCAGCACCTGACACTGGTTCCCATGTTTTATCTCCTGTGAAACAGGTGGAGAAGGGGAAATTCTTGGCCAGCCCCTCCCCATGTGCGTGCTGGCTGAGAAGGAGGCTGGCTGTGCAAGCCCAGCTCCCCGCAGAGCGGCTGGGGCAGGGCTGGTGAAACGCTCTCCCTTTGCTCAGAGACTCCTTTGGGCCCTTTCTGAGCTGCAGACAAAGCCGTGCCCTGTCTCAGGAGAGCATCTCTGCCACCCTGGGAACGTGCAGAGCATCACAAGAGCCTGCCCTGGCAGCACACAGCTCTGCTGGCCGTGTGTTCTCCCCACCCAGGACACGCTCACCCAGCCCTGGGCAGGGGCAGCTGTGCTCCCGGGGGCTGGCTCAGATCCTGGCTGGCACCAAATGGGCTCATTTGGCCACTGCTGGGCCTCTGGGAACACCCCCTGCCTTGCCAGTGCACTGCTGCCTTGCACAGGAGTTTGTGTTTGCTCTGGCACCTGATGCTGCCAGTGACAGAGAGGCTCTGGGTGCTGCAGCATTCCCACATCTGCCCCTTTGCAGCCCTCCCTCCATAAATTTTCCTTGGGAATATTTGTTTTAACAGCGTGACCCGTTCAGCACGTTCTGATGTTTCCTGCTGAAGTGGCAGGTTGAACATTTCCCTTTAACCAGCACAGATTGTGCCACCTCTGGGTGATGTGTGAACAGATCCCGCTGTCAGCACTGTGCAATAAACCACTTTTACCTGGCGCTGGGAGGAGCCAGCGAGGCCTCCCCGACCCCGGCCCGGCRCTGCAAGCTGGGGCAGACCTGGAAGCAGCTGATGGTGGCTGCCCAGCACTGGGCACAGAGGCTGAGCCCCCAGGAGGGAGCTGGGGCTGCCTGAAAGGGACAGGGCCGTCCCAGCTGCCAGGGTGCTCTGAGTGCCACAGGAACGACCTTGGCATCGCCTGGGAGTGGCACCAGGGGCAGAGGCCCAGCTCCCCTTTGCCTCCTGTCGCCGGCTCCAAGGAGCCGGGGGAAGGCAGCAGCAGTGAGCGCCAAACTCTCTGGTGCTGGCAGCCCTGCCAGGCCTGCTGCCCCCCACGTGCTGCAGGGCTCCTCATCTGCAGCTCCCAGACACAGCAAAGGCACCATCTGATGTCCCTTTCAAACCCTGGCGGTGAGACAAGGGGACAAGGTRCCTCAGGATCTCTCCAGAGACCTGCCTGGGGACAGAGGAGCTCAAAGGGAGCTTGCTGGGATATGTTTATTATTCCCATAAAGGTGAATTTCTCAGGCTTTTTGCCAGATGGCTCCTTGGATAAGAACCTGTTTGTTCACTGGGGTGGTCAGATCTGTGTAACTTCATACCCTGGGACAAAGCATGAGCTCTGCAGCAGCCCTGATGCCATTGTATCAGTTTGCACTGACCCCAACAGCCACAGGGTCTATTTGCTGTTCAATAAGAGRTTTTCAATGTACTTTGCATGCTTTAGCATCATTAATGRCYTAATGAACGAGGCTAATAATGACTTTTGAGTTGGATAGRGGCTTCCATACAGATGTTTAGCACCCTCCATGGGACTGAAAAGATGATTTCCCTTTGCCCTGAGGCCAGCTGGGAAGAGGAGAGATGCCCAGTGGCTGGAAGGAGCAGGAGATGTGCTGCTGTGTCAGCAGCACTGGTGCGCTCCTGGCTGTCCCCAGGAGAGCTCTGCAGCTGATGCTGCCCCAGRGAGGCACCAAGGGAGGGGCACTGCCTTTTGGGAGGGAGAGGGAGAAAGGAAGAGATGTGGGGGTCCAGCAGRAGAATAAACACAGGAGACAGAGCCTGGGAGCGGGAGGCTGGGGAGAGGAGCTCTGGTGGCTTCAGGTCCTGCTGGAAGAGGATGAAGCTGCATGCTCTGCACCAAGGCAGCTTCTGGAGCATTGAACCATTGACATCTGGCACAGCTGGCCACGGGCTGTG
>JACDOX010000107.1:637465-658944 GCA_014549065.1 Cardinalis cardinalis
AGGTTGGTGCCCAGACCCTCCAGGCTGGTGGCCCTGCAGCCTGGGCTGTCCTGTCCCTGCCAGGGCCCTCCAGGGGCCTCTGTGAGCCCTGTCCTGCAGAGCCTGGAGCTCCCTGGCTGGGCTGTGGGCCCTGGGCTGCTCAGGGCTGGTCTCCCCCAGGAAGGATTCTCCTCTCTGTGTTTGGCTGCTCATTGACACTGGCTCAAACACAATCAGTGAGGAGCAGCAGTTGCAGGCAGGCTCTCAGGAAAGCCTTTCATCTCCAAAGTGGGCCTGGCTGCATGGCTGCAGGCTCAGAGAGAAGCAGTTCTGCCCTGGACACACAAGGAGAAGGAGCAGAATGAGAAGGCTGGGGATACACTGGGGCCAGTCCAGTGGAGGCCAGCAATACTTTGAGGGGGACTGAGCACAGGTGAGGAGAGGCCAAGACCACCAGCAGGCCTGGGGGATGCTACTGCTGCCTGGAACTGCAAAATGGGAGGGTTATTGAGGGAACACATGAATGCCACGCAAAGAAATTCAGAGTAAAGCTTTCCAAGGAAAAGACCCAAAGGAAATGAGTGCTTTCCACCATCTCTGCATCTCTGTGCTCCCTTTCTCCTGCCCCTCCTGAGCTGGCAGAGCATCTCACAGGGATTTTTGCTTCTACCCCTGCTGGTGCAATCTCTTTCCCTTTAAACAGCACTCCCAGCAGCCATCGGTGGGAAGGTGAGTTATGTGTGCCTTGTGAAGCTGCCAGCTGGAGCTACAATGAACTTCACTTGGGCCATCAATCTTGTGCCCGACCCCTCTCTCAGGCGCGGCTCGGCTCCAGCTTCTCTATTGCCAGAAGCAGCAGAAGGGAAGGGGCAGCTCTTCGTCCTGGTCGGGAGCAAGCAGCTCACAGCTTCCAGCTGCCCCCTGGGCAAGCACAGGGTCGCCCTGAGCCCCTCTTAGAGGCTTATCCCTCTGAAAATATCCCACCGGTGATTCAACAGGGCATGGATCATGCGGGCTTTTATTAATGACCGAGGACTGTGCTGATCAGCCAGGTAGCAAATACAGTGTAATTCTTCTCAAGTGCTGTGCAGCTGGGGATGAAGGCACTGTCAGGATGCAGAGGAATTATGAGTGTTCATGAGGAGTTGAATGCTGTGCACAAATGGACTGGTGAGATCTTTGGATGAATAAAAAGGAAAAAGCTGAGGAGAGATATGGCTGGTATTGGCATTTACTGATCTGCCTACACATCTAAAAGCACAGGTAGGAAAACCCAGAGAGCTCAAAGAAGGGTCATGTCTAAAAGCCACTTTGCAGGGAGAAACGTAATGGTTTCAACCCATTTAGTTTGTCCTGAAGATTGAGAGGGTTTGAACAGAGTTTGTAAAAATCTGTGTGAGGAGATTATGCTTCCAAGTCTATTTATTTAAAGGCTTGTTTATATACAGGCCTTTTAAAGCGGGCAAAGCCATAAAAAAGATTAAGGACAGGATGCCCTAATGTTTTTTATGCAGGGAGTGTAATTGACCCTCAGATGTTCCACCACAACTCCAATCAAGCTCTTTCATCATGTGGCAATTCAAAGACAGATTTTGATGACTCTTCAAAGAGCCAGGGTGTAGCTGGAACAAAGTGTCTGGAACAAGCTGGAAATGGTGCTCGGGGCTGCTCTGAGCAGTGTCCTGTGCAGGGTCTCTTGGAGCCTTGCCATGGAGCAGGATGGGTGGTGGGGACTGTCCCCACACCCTGCCAAGGAGGGGCTCGGGGCACAGCAGCCTCCAGATGAGAGCTGGGGAGGAGGAGGAGGCGCTGACGGCCCAGGAGAGGCAGCAGCAGGACAGCCACCCTCGCACCTGCACCCACAGGACACGGGGAGCGCACAGGGCAGGGCACAGCTCTGCTCCTCTCCCCCCTTGCCTCCTGCTCCCTTTATTTTCCCCCGCCTTGTTGCCAGGTAACTCTGTTTGCCCAGCATGGAAGGACTCTGCTTTCAGAAGAATTCCAAACCAAAGCCTTTCTTCTTCAAACATAAGAAATGATTAATCAGAAACTTTGCTTGGTTTTTAGGTTTAGGTTTTTTTATGCAACTACAGGCAGCAGGAAAAAAAATAAAACAAAAAAAAAATCACCAAAGAAGGAATAAGCTTAAAAACTTTTGAGTACAAACCTGAACAGATCTGTTTGCTGCTCTTGGCTAACCTCTTCTTAAAATTAAATCCAACTTTGAGGTTTCAAGGCTGTCACAGGTGTGGTAGCACTTGAGACAAGCAGAGAGTGAGCCCTTGATGTGGCATACAAGGGGAGAGTCCTGACCATGGCCTGATTTTTACCTCAAGCACAACCCTCTCCTGCTGCTCCTCCTGCATCACTTGCAAACTCCCAGAGGTTCTCTATGTTCTGTACACAAAACCAGGGAAAGCTTCAATTTCTCTCTCCTTTCGTGGGCCTGCTCGTGGGTCTCAGTGCAGGCTTAAAGTCAGCTTGAAAATTGTGCATCAAGTCAGACCTGCCAGTGCTTTCTGAAGGAGCAGGTGTCCTCTGTCACCTCTGCCACCTCTCTGCACGGGTGGTGTTGGGAGCAGCAGCGCCTCTGCCTCCCACGCTGCCTTCAGGGACCTGGGCTTCCCCCAGCCGCTTTTCCTTTCCCCAGCACAGCCCAGATTTATCGGTTATCTCCATCTAAAATGCGAGAGATTTCTCTTCTGCCTGCCACAGCCCCATCAGAAGCAGATGTTCTATCACAACACGGCCTGTGAGACGCTAATCAGACGCCTAACAGGAAATGTTCAGAATAATGGGCTGAGCAAAGCTCTGAAACTCACTCGCTGTGGCAGAAGGAAAGCTGGAGGGAAGAGCTTGCTGTGGTCCAGGGAAGTGCTGTATTTCTCCAAAAGAGAGACGTGAGGCAGCCCCAAGCCTATCTTCAGACTATTACTTAGCAGGCACTAAATCAGGTCCAATGAGCATGACAGGACTTTTCACAAGGCAGTGGGTCACTGCCCAGCTTTCCCTGGGGAGTATAAATAAGAGCATGGAGGGAAGAGTCCATAAATAACAGCAAAGACTTCAGWAGCTGCAGAGACACAGCTCTGTGCCCTAACTCAGAGCAGCATCCCAATGTCCAGGTGACCTCCCTGAGCCTTGGGATACACCCTCCTCCTCCTCCTCCTCATGTTCTGCCTCTGCTCCTGCTGCCTTGGAGCTGCTCCCTGCCCAATCCCACCAGCAGGCACTGCCCAGGATCCATCAAAGAGCTGCCTGCTGAGGGATGCAGCCTCCTGGATCTCATGCCAGCTGGGCAGAAATACATCATGCATGGCTTTAGACAGAGCTGCTTCTTCCCCAGGACGTTTTAAAGCCTCTCTTTGGCTGTCTGGGGCCTTGGGCTGCTCAGGCAGGGCTGGCTCTGCTGGCTCACCCCAGCTGCAGGTGCTTTCCTTGATGTTCACAGCAGTCCTTGCTTTTCCCCACCCACCTGCTGCTCGGGCTTCATCTTCTGCCTCCAAGGCCAAGCAGAAGAGGATTGCACTCAGGAAGTGTGTGGGATTTATTGCAGCTCCCTGCAGGAAGGGAAGCACCAAGGGGAAGCGTGATTGACACTGGTGTACATAACTCACGAAATCTTTTCATCCTGCTGCTGATAGTGGCAGCTCTCTGCTCCCAAATTCCTCGCAGAGGCTCCCCATGRGATGACTTCTGTGTGTGGCATGCCTGAACTGCAACCAGCTCCACCAAATCAATGGCTGAGTAAAATGAGAGGCAACTTTTTTTCTCAATGCCTAATGCTTCAAAGTGCTGGGTTTGATCCCCTCCAGTGGGGGAAGGACYGGGGCCAGGTGAGCCAGCATTCCCCTCCATCCTCCCTGCTCTCCTGGCCAGACAGGGATTTAAATCCCTCCTTCCCTTGGGATCTGCTCCTTTGAGCAGCTGCCCTGGCTTTTTGCTGCTGCCCAATCGTGCTTGATTAGTTCCTGGAAATACAGAGCGTTATTTCCATTGCCATTTATTACAGTCACTGAGACGTAAACTCAGGAGGAAGGGAACGAGAGGATACTGCAGGTAAAGCTTTTCAGAAGGCAGAGGAAAAAAGGCAAGAAAATGAAACCCTCGCCATCTAATAGCTCAGAAAAGCTCATTGTAAGGTAGTGCTGTTGAGGAGCCATGCCAGCCTGAAGAGAATTTGCAAGGACACTGCTGGGAGGCAATCCCGAAGGGAAGAAATTGCAGGGCAGAGCAGAAGAGGGGGGCAGGAGCAGCAGGGCACAGCAGTGGGCGTTGTGAAAGGGCCGGCAGGAGCAGGAGAGCTGATTGCACCTGGACTGGGTTCAGCTGCTGCCTCAGYTCCCGTGGGATGCATTGCCCTTTGCACCCCCTTGGAGGGAGGGTGAGAGGAAATGCACTGCTGGATATTGAAAATCCATGCTTCTGCTGCTCCTCAGAGCATTACTGCCAGTGCCACGGGCCAGCTCCTGGGACAAAACGGAGCAAAACGTGCCAAGGGTTGAAGCTTGCTGTGGCAGCCCATCTGGGACCACGTGCCCATCCCAGAAGCAGCACCCCACCTTGGCAGCATCATTTTTATCACTGCATGGATGCCTGCTAGAGCAGCAGGAGCAATCCCTCAGTGGGAGGAGGAGGCACTTCACTGGCACTCGGTTAAATTCAAACTGAAACCAGCCTGTGGGTGGCTGCTTGAATCCTTGCCAGTGGAGAAGAAGGTGGAAAAAAATAAAATTATTGCTTTGCAAATGACCTTTTTCTCTTGGGTTTATCTATATTCTCAATGCTATTCTTGATCAGCCAGAAAAAGGACAAAATGAAAGATAAATTTGTTTAATTAAAACGTGTCTGAAAAAGGAAATGTAATGATAGTGTAAATGTCTAGCACAACTCATTTTGCAAAGCCAGGAGGTGAATGGTCCCTCTGCAGCCCCTGTAAAAACTCCAGAAAAGGAGAGACACCTGAAAGAGGGAATCCCAGGAACAGATTGAGCCTATTTTGGCTGCTTTGCAAGTGAGTCATGTCTGTGTGAGAGAGAAAARCTGCCTGGGACATCATGGGAACCTTGTAGCTGTGCATTTCCAGCAGCCATCGGCTGGGCCATGCTGGCCATCCCCCTGGGGCCAGAAGAGCATTTCCCTGTTCCAAATCCATCCTTCCACAGGGTCCAGCCAGGCAGGACAAGGGCTGAAGCGTGTTGATTGCTTTATGCCAACAGATTTATGCAGCAAAGAACCATGGGGGTTCTGCTCAATAACGAGCACACAGGGGAAAAATAATAATAAAAAAGCTATGAATTTTAAATTATTTGTGATTGAAGCACTGAGCTCCTTGTGCCAGGCTGGATCTTCAGGCAGGTCCAGCTGTGATAGGCAGGTCCCTTGCTCCTTCAGCAGCAGCAGAGGCCAGGGAGGCCAGGGAGGAGGAGTGTCCTGCAGGGAGGATGTGTTTGTGAGCAGCTCCCAGTGCCAGGGCAGAACCAGCCCCGGTGCATCAGGTTTAAGCACAGGGCTCTGTGCTGCAGATCACAGTCACATAATGCAGGAAAGGGCAGAGGAATGTGAGGCTGAAAACTCTCCAGGCACCAAGAACAGAGCTGCAGAGGTCCTGGAAGGGTTGGGTTACAGGATGGGCTGACTGAGAATGAGCCACGTGGCAAACAAGCAGCTTGGAGAGGATGTGTGAGCTGCACAARGTCCTGGCACATCACCCTTCCCTTGCCACAGAGAGCCATGGGGAGAAACAACCTTGGAAACAGAGCYCGGGAGGAGGGAGAGGGAAAGAGCCAGCAAGTGTTCCCAACATTCCCCAAAACTACAGCGAGGCTCAGCTGARGTGAAGCAGGGAATGTGACGAGGATGGAGATGCCAGTGGAGCAAGCTCCATGCTCAAGTGGCCACCACAGCGTGTCAGTGACACCTTCAGTGTCCCCGTGGCCTGAGCCAGGGTGCCAGGGGCCCAGGTAAGGCTGTCAGCCTGCACAGGAAGGCTGCTCAGTGCCGTGGAGAGCGCAGGTGGGGCGAGGGCTGTGTGCCCGCGCTGCTGGGCCAGGGAACTCGCTCCGGGCTGGCAGGGAGGAATTGCCAGGGGCCTGCAGCACCCTGGGCTCAGGGTTCTCAATGGAGGCAGAAATCTTCTGAGCTGCCTTTCTGAAGGGTGAGGGGAGTGAAGAGAGCAGCCAGAGCCTGCCATGGCAACAGGGCTGGCGTTGTGGACTCCGAGGTGGGTGATGAATTGAGCTCCAGCCCCATGGGAGAAGCTGCTCTGCCTCACAGAAGATGAGCCTTGACACGGGGCTCTGACCAGGCCAGGCAAAACAGCACAGCCAGAAACGCGGCCAGAGATGGTCCTGCTGGTGTCAGCCCCTCAGCCAGGAGGCTGCCAAGGGCTGAGGGGCTCGGAAGGCCCTGGGTAACACCGTGTCTGCCTGGGCTGTTTGGGTCCAGCCCAGCTAGCTATGGACCCCGGCCCACGCGGTCTTACACAGGCGAAAGCCAAAGATCGGGAGCGCTCTCCTCCACGTGGGAACGGGTGTGCTCTGTTCATTGACTTGAGAACCACCAGAGGGGAAAACCCGCATGGAAAAGAGCCCTRATGGCTCACGGAGGGAGACTTTTATACCCAGGGATGGGGGCAGAGGAGGAGGGCCACTACCAATGGGATACAAGTGGAGAGGGGCAGGGGGAAGGACTGACCTGGGAAGAGACCACCAGGGATAACACTGAGAAGGGGAGAAGGGGAAGAAGAAGAAGAAGACAAAGAAGACGAAGAAGATGAAGACAAAGAAGAAGAAGACAAAGAAGACAAAGAAGACGAAGATGAAGAAGATGAAGACGAAGAAGACAAAGAAGAAGAAAAGATGAAGAAGAAGAAGAAGAAGACCATGAAGTTATGAGACATAAACTTTAAGGAATTTAGGGATTTTAGAGGAGCTGAGATTTTAGTTAGAGGTAAGCTTTATTGGAGTTAATAAAAATAAATGGGTAGGCCTTGTTGAAGTTAAGAGTTAGCAGTTAACTAATAATTGATTGCTTGTCAACACAATGTTTGCTTAGCTGGGTTTATAATGATGAATATAGAAACTGATAAATAGCTTTTAGGAACATGAGACAATTGTAGGCCTCCTGTGTTCTGAAACCAATTGAAGATGGGGAACGGGAGTTCTACCAATGGGTTCACTTGTCACATTTGCATTGAAAAGGTAGAAAGGTCAGAACGAGGAAGACTTCATTTACTTCCTCATTTTGGGACTCCTCCCCATGAAAGGGACCACCGACCCATTTTGAGGAACAAACTACACATGCTTAATGGCTTTTGAACTAATTACCATACCAGGGAATGGGATGTACCAGAGTTAYGAATATGCATTTGTATTTTGGGTATTGAATACTTGTATAGATAAAAGGACTCTGTAATCACCTSTAAATGGCAGTGTGTGTTTGGGAGCTATCCCACAATAAACACCCACTTTCTAACTTTAAACGGTTAGAGGGTCCTTGTCTGTCACAGTTGGATATTGGTACTAGATCAATATCCATATTTTTAATAAATCAGTTWTAGGATGCAARTCATGTGAACAGTGCAAATTACCAAAATACCCAGGGCAARCAACTAAATAACTTTTTAGTGCAATACAGCACCAGGAGACTGCAGTGCCCAGGCTCACAGGGCTGCAGGGCAAGGTGGCAGCCCAGGCTGTGGGCAGGGTGGTGGCTGCAGGGTGATGGCTGCAGGGTGATGGGTGGCAGGGTGCTGGCTGCAGGGGTGTGGCTGGCACCAGCAGCAGCAGCAGCACCCACAGCCCCCAGCACGAGGCTTCCCCGTGTTTTGAGGCTGGCAGCACAGATGGCTCCACAGCTACAGCCAAAACTCATTTATTCTGCAAGCTGAGCTCAGACCCTCTGTGGATAACCCAGATAACATCTCAAGGCCTGTGAAGGGCCAAGGCTGATTTCCATGCTCCCCTATAAATTCAGTAACTCGGAGCTAACGAGAGCAATCAGGCTCAAACCATGAACACCAGCATGTGGATGACAGGCCTCCCCTCCCTCTGCAGAAGCCTCTCGTGGCTGAAATATTGCCTGAAAGGAGATTTTCTGTGGTTGAAGGGATTTGCATTGGGGGCTGTGCTTGGGGACGCAGCTCAGAGCTCCCCAGGCTGCCCCTCTGGCCCCTGGGGAGCTGGTGGGGAGGGGGTTCTGCTGCCAGCAGCACCCAGAGGATGCCCCATGAGGGCTCAGAGGTGTTCTCTGCCAAAGAACAGAGCCCTGGAGTGAAGAACACGCCGAATAATTCATAGGAAGAAATTAATTATTAAACAACTTCTCATTATTGCCACCCTAATTAGAGACCGTTAATTTCAYACCTACAAGGTGCTGTAGTGCTCTTGCTGAATCATATCTCCCTCTCAAATCTCAGGGTTTCAACATGTCTGCAGTGTTGGAAGGTAAAAGCAAAGCTGGGAGAGCCAGGGCAGGAACCTCAGGGGCCATTTCACCATTCACTCTGCAGTAAAACAAATAATTTTGGAAATGCCTTTTCCCCAAACCCCAGGCAATTTCCAACACCTCAAATCACCTTTCTGTACGAAACTGCAATATATTGTACGAGAAAGAGCACTTTGGAAGCCAGAGGGTCAGTCTGCAGGACATGGATCTGTTGGGAAGCCAAAGTTTGTCCAAAGGCTCTTGGGGTGGCCGGGTACTCCTGGGAGCATCCCGGCGGCCCCGATGCCTGCTCAGYCCTGCCAGGTGGGCTGAGCCTCTGGGACCCCTCCCACGGTGGGTGTGTGCTCTGGCGGCTTCCCCAGCATCTCCCAGGAGTGCTGCTCATGGGCTCCACGTGGGTCCCTGCTGCTGAGAGAAGGAGGGATTGTTCTGGGGAAGCGGCAGTTCTGCCTGATTTGTGTGAGTTTCCTTGTGCTTTTATGGCAGCCCATAAAATGGATCATCTGTCTTAAAAGAGACGGGCAGGTAATCAGCAGCCGAGCTGAGCTCTGCCCCTGGCCCTGCTGCACCTGGGGAGCCCGGGAGCACCCGGGGGAGGCTCCACGTCCTGGGCTCCATCTGGGCCCTGGCACTGCTGCATTTGCCAGCAGCAGGCTGAGGGATCTGGGGGCTTTTCAGGGAAAGTGCCTGGGTGGGGGGAAACGCTCCTTTCTCCTCAGGAGAGCAGGAGACAGCCACAACTCTATTTTCAGCGGAGGTTTCCAAGGCACTTGTTTACCAGCACTGCCAACAGAAGCTGTTATCACATTGGCACTGCTGACAGCTCTGTCTGCAGCTGATTTTCCAGGGGAAGCACCTCCAAAGTGCTGGAGGCAGTGTGGAAGTGAGACGGCAGCTGCATGCACTTGAAACCCATAAATCAGCACCTGAGTAAAGGGATGCTGCTCTCCTTGTCCTTGCTGGACAAAAGCTGACCCTGCTGCCCAGTGCCAGGGGTGCCCCTGGGGTGCTGCCTGCTCTGGAGCAGTGCCTGGCAGCTGGATCCTCCTCAGCCATCAGCAGGGCTGCGTGTCAGGGGTGGCCAGGGCCACGATGATCCCACTGAGCATCTCCTGTCACATCAGCTGGGTCCAAACCTGACCTCCCTGCCGTGCCTGTGATGTGCAGGGCTCTGGAGACTGTGCTGTTCTCTGTGCTGTGTTTCTCTCAGCTAGTCATTAGGTAATTACCTGGGAAGTCAATTGGGCCTGCCTGGATCCATTTATTTACTGCACAGCCATCCTGCTGATTTCTCCCAGGCCCACAAGCTGTGAAGAGCTGCTCCCAGGCACTGATGCAAGAGCTGGCATCCTCAGGGTCTGCAGCAGGAGACGCTGAGCTGCTCTGGTGGAGCAGAAAGCAGCACCCACCCTCTCTGTGCCCTTCTGCAGGGCAGCATCTGTGCAGGAGCCTCGTCCTGTCCTCCAGCTGCTGCTGCTGTTCCTGCCCGCAGCCCCGTCCTGGCTGCCTGCTGCCGCATCTGGGCCCGCTGGGGAGCTGGCATGGGGCATCCAGCCCTGCCCTGGCCGGGCTCTCCATCCCTGCAGGGCGGCCAGGGCAGCCAGGGGACACTCGTCCTGCACAAAGGGACACACGCTGCGGGGACAGGAGGGATCCTGGCGCTTTCTGGGTGTCAGCTCCCACTCAGCCTTGTCCCAACAGCCCTGGCAGCACGGTGCAGGAGGCAGCTCAGCGAGCATCCTGTGAAGATTCCAGCCTTGCGTCAGTCTCCCATCAATTTCCTGGGGTAATGAAGAGGTAATTAAATTTTGCAGTGGAAGGGAAGCTTCTCCAATGGCGAGAGCATATTGTAGCTGCCGAGCTCATCAGRGGAAATGCTGGGCTCCAAATTAAATGCATTTACTGTTTCATGTACCCTCACTTACAATCGTTGTAATGAATCTGGGAATTAATTGTTTGCCCATTTAAAACAAGTCCCCTCTTGCACCGTGCCGTGCTCCCCTCCTCCCAGCCCTCYGTAATTTGATATTTCAGTTAGAAAACAAATTGACATTCATTGGAAAATCAATCTTTTCATTGTTTAACTCTCATTTCTCTGGGGAATGTGTGGGAGTGGAATTACATCCTCTGATAGGAGCCCTTCCTGAATGCCTAATTGGGGCTGGGGAGCAGGAGGCTGCTCGCCCCAGGAGCAGCAGGACCCGCTCCGGCAGCATCCCTGGTGCTGCTGCCTGAGGAGGGGCAGCCCAGCCCGGGAACACGAGCCTGTTGCCTTGGTAATGAGCCCAATCATAGAGCCTGTCGTTAGGAGCTGGGAGAAAATGGGAAGTGTGTTGTGGTGTTGTGAGGTCCCCAGGACGAGGTGAAAGATGAGAATTAACTCCAAGTTCTCAAAAAGCTGATTTATTATTTTATGATATTATATTAAAAGAAAATTATATCTAAAACTGTACTAAAGAAAGAGAAAGGATWCATTAGAAGGCCAGAGAAGAACGATAATAAAAATCCGTGACAGACTCAGGGAGTCCAACACCGYTGGYTGTGATTGGTCATTAAATTAAAACAATTCACATGCTGGGTAAGCAATTCTCCAAACCACATTCCAGAGCAGCAAAACATGGAGAAGCTGAGGCTTCTCATCCTGCCAGGAGAAGCAATCCTGGCGAAGGGATTTTTCAGAAAATATCACAGTGACAGAAGTGCCTGTTGTGCCGGGGGAGAGACGGCAGCAAGGAGCGTGAAGAGCAGCCAAAGAYGCACGCAAAGACACGCACCACCTTGCATGCGTTGGGGCTGGGGGCAAGAACAAACAGAATGTGGGATTTTGTGTCAGTGTGAGAGGAGCTGCTGCCCCCAGGGTGCCCTCCCAGCCCGTGCCAGCCCCCCCTGTGCAGGGGGACCCAGCAGTGCCCGCCCAGGGCTCCGCTCTCTCCTTGTCAGTGGGCACCTTCTGAGCTCCCCCTGCAGCTGGCCTGGCACTGATCCTTCTGCTTCCCACGGAGACACTTGCTGCTGGAATAAACTGCTATTTTTATGGGTAACATTGGTTGTCTTTTACGCTTACTGCCAGAAAATGAATGGCCACTTTTATGCAAAAAGGTTTTACTGCGGTATCAGAAAGTGCTAATGAATACACAGAACCGAATTATGGGGTACCCCAGAGCCAAAACGCTCGGACAGAGATTTACAGTAAAACGAGTGGCAGGCAAAGATAAAAGCCTGCAACCAAAGTGGGTCATATAATTAATACTGGGGACAATAAATTCCTGAAAAATTGAGCTGTCAGTCCCTTCCATCCCGAGTCCCAGCTCCATTTCAAAGCTAAATAAGCTGTAGTCCCAAGGAGTTAATGCAGCAGACAAAGCCCACAGCTAAAGCAGCTGCTGCATTCACAAGGGACGAGGTTTCCTCTCCCAGAGCATCACCTCTGCAGGRCATGGACAGCAAAGGGGCTCCCTGGCCTCCTGCCAGAGCTGCGCTGTCTGAAGGGTACCTCCAGGGAAGCCAAAGAGGGACTCTCCATCAGGGCCTGTAGTCATAGCACGAGGAGTAAAGGGTTCAAATTGAACCAAGAAAAACTTAGGTGAAATAGAGGGGAAAAATTCTTGACTGTGGGGATGGTAAGGCACTGGAAAAGGTTGCCCTGAGAAACTGGGGGTGTCCCATCTCTGGAAGTGTTCAAGGCTAGGTTGGATGGGGCTTGTAGCAGCCTGGGATAGTGGAAGGTGTCCCTGCCATGGCAGGGGGGTTGGAACGAGATGATCTTTCAGGCCCTTTCCAATCCAAATTGTTCCATGGTTCTGCTTCAAGGGACTGCCTGGGAGCCACCCCACAGGCACCCAGGGCACCCAGTGGTGGCACTGGGGGGAKCCAGCCCACGTCCAGGTCCTCCTGAGGGTCCAAGAGGGAAGACTAAAGGCGCCCAGTGTTCAGGGTGCAATCCTGCTGCTGGCCCCATATCCAGCCTGCCCCTCTCCCCCTCCAGCCCTGCTGTGCCTTTGGCACAGGGAGCAGGGCCAGTGGTGCTGTGAAAGGCAGCTCTGCAGCCCCATAATCACATCCCCTCCCTTTTCTCATATTCTCACTTAGCAACACCATATGAGCATCTTTGTCAGCGGCATATTAGGAGCCATTCGTCATAAAAAATTCAGGGCTATGAAAATAAAGTGACCTCTCCGAGGGCTTCAATTACACTGGAAGGTAATTGTGTCTTCCCCAGGCCTCCATCAGGGTGTTTGGGAGTCCTCAGGAACAATTTATGTATTTATTACAGTTTAAGCATCCTTAGCCCTCAGCTCTTCCCAGTAATGAAAATATATAGTGCAGAACCCAGCAGATACAGACCGAGCCAGTGCAGAATATCTCAGCCATGGAGAGAGGTGGCTGCAACCCCCAGCACCCCCACAGGCCCCACAGCTGCTCCCCCAGCACCCCCACAGGGCACAAAGAGGCAGCAGGACAAGAGCAACCACAGCAATGGGTCAGGGGCTGGAACCATCCAGCCTGGGGCTGGCACCATGGTAAGGCAGAAAGCCTTTCCCAGTTTAAAAATACAGATTCATGATTGCTCTTGGCACTACAGGTGCTTGGAATTGGGACAGAAAGGCAAAGCAGGCTTTATTTCTTTGTGGGGTGGGTTGGTTTCTTTCTCCAAAGCCTTTTTTTGCAGGCAAGGGGCAGGGATCAGCTGCAGAGACTGGAGGCAGGTTCAGCTCGTGGCACGCCAGGAGCAGGGCAGGGCTGGGGCTCCTCCTGCCTGGGGGTTTCTCTAGGGCACAGGCAGGACAGCGAGGCTTCCCTCACCTCTGAGGTGCCACAGGTGACCTGGGCTGAGCTGTGCCCATGGGAGCTGCTGGCTCTGGCCACCACTGCTCCCCCCTGCCTGGCACAGCCACCACCAAAGGAGAGGAGATGCCGTGAAAAACGAGGAGAGGAGATGCCGTGAAAAACGAGGTCATGCAGGTCCTCCCCTGCCAACTCCTGGCCTTGCAGGGAGCTGAGTAGGTTGGCAGCAAAAGTCATCTGAAGGGCCCAGGCTTTCATTCCCCTTCAGTCTGAGGAGCAGCTCTCCTTGGACCCGCACAGCCAAAATCCGTGCTGAAAATGCAAAAAAAAAAAAAAAGAGCCTTCTAAGATGCCACTGGAAAAAAGCGAATTTCTTTTTTCTTGTCAGAAAGACACCGAGTCCTACAGCTTGGGTGAGAAAGAGATGATTTAACAAGAAAAAGATGTCACTAAATCCCTGGGCTATAAATCATTCTTCTTACAGCCTTGCAGCAAAAACACTGAAGAGGCCTGCTGAGCAACGGGGSTGCAGGAGCCCGTGGGGGGGATTGCATCTGATCCAGGATAAACGGGCAAACGGGCCCAGCCACTTGTTTTATGGTTGTAGGAGAATTATAGAGCACCTGGGAAATGCTTCCTGCTCCCGCTGATGTCAGGGAGGGTTTGCAGCTGGAAATGGATGTGCCTGCAGGATCCAAGGGCTGCAGACGGGGGGCACCCTGGGGGGATGGTGTTGCAATCAAAACCTTTTGATCATTCGTGCACGTGGCTTCGTCTGGCAATTTACAATGTATTCAAATTTTTGGCAAGGAGGAAGAAAGAAGGAAAAAATGTCTGCTGCATTAAAGCAGAACTTGGCCAGCAGCCTCCCACCCACAGGGTCTGGGTTGTGATGCTGTGGGGAAACCTCCCCTGGGCATGTGTGTGAGCAGGGTGAGTGTAGAGAGAATTTCCAGAGGCTTCAGATGGACTTATCCTGATACAGAAACCTTTAAGCCAGATGCATGAGGATGCTCTATGGCTGCATTGATTTAATTGCTAAAGAAGAGATAATTGCTTGGGGAGTAGTGCCTGTGATCCGATTATAGTCAGGAGGAGCAGAGGGCAGCCCCAGCCAGCAATAGAGCCTCTCACTGCTTCAAAAATGCTGAAATAAATCAGGGGAAATTACCAGCAAAACTGACTGGGTGGAAAAAAACAATAACTAAACGGCTGTGAATGGAAAGTGAAAGAGCTCTTTAAGAAGTGTTGTAGAAACAGTGAAGGGAACAATTTAGCCAGAAGTTAGGCTGACAGCTGTTAGAAATCAGAAAATAATAGCTGGGAAACGAGAAAGGGAAAGGTGTCTGAAGAAGATGGCGTGAGGAGCACAGGAAATTGGGATGAGAAGCAAAGCAGTAATAAAATGTTCACTGTTAGTGTAGATGCCACTGTTCCAAGGAGGCGAATTTAAACAGAGCGAGGAAAGAGCCAGAGGATCCTCCTGTGGGCAGGAAAGGCTGGCAGTGTGCAAGAGGCAGGCAGGTGTGATTGAAAGAAGGAGGGCATGCATTTCTACCAGCTGAAGGTGATGGATGCTCTCTCTTCTATTTTCACCAGAGGCATATTTAAAATTGGCTGACCTACCTAGCTGCCTGTCTGGAGCCTGCAGCACTGTCCAGGTCACTCCTGCCCCAGGTTTAGTTGCTGAACCAGGCTGGAGCTGCTTTCCACTGCCTGGAGCACATGGAAGTGGATGGAAAGCAGAGGGACAGCATCCATGGTGGATGGCAGTGAGTGCTGTGCCCAAGCCGTGGTGATGCCACCCTGCTCCCCACAGGTCCCGTGCAGGGCTGATGGCCCCAGGTGAGGAGGGGCTCCGTGTGCCCACCAGTGCCTGTGAAYGGGGTGAGAGAGGGCCAAGAGCAGCTGGGAGCTGAGAAGGTCCCTCCAGGCCCTTGGGTGCCAGCTGTGGTCCTGATGTGACTCCCTGAACTGGGCTCTCCTTCTGCTTCCAGTGCACACGAAGGCAGCTTCCAGCTCCTGGCTGGAACAACGTCTCCCTGGGGACAGCCCAGCTGGTGCAGTGAGGAGCCCCATCCCTGGGGATGGCTGTTTGGGAGCACCACTGCTCACCCACTCTCCTCCTGGCAGTTCTGCTCATTTGAGGGACACCACTGTGGTGGTGGCTGCCCAGCATCCCACTGCCCCTTCTGCCCGGCAGAAAGCACCACAGACCCCTCTGCCCTGATTTCCCATAACCACCAGAAGGCAGATCTGCTGCCCACCCCCAGGCATTTGGAGAGCTGCTGGCGTGGCTGGGGACATCCCCTCCTCAGCTCTCAGTCAGCCTGCTCTCCGCAGGACCGCAACAACGTCATCGTGTTTTACTTCTGGTTCAAATCTTTCCCCTGGTGATCCCAAGGAGAACAGCCATGAGTTAATCAGGGGTCTTTGCTTTCCTGAACTCTGAATGTGCCACAGCAGTGAAGGTGTAACTACTGAGAGCTGGACATTAACCTCCATATGAGCCTGGTCTCACTGCCTTTCATTCCTTCGTTTTTATTGATCCTCCTTTCTTGACTTGTTCTTGCTTCCTCTCTTTTGAAGACTTAGAAATTAATGGGCAGCCCAAAGGAAGCAGTGCTGCTGTAATGAAAAAGGATGGCAGCGCAGTGCTCCAGCTCTGGGGCTGCTCTCTGGGGCCCTCGTTACGTTTGTTTCCATCCGAGCACCATTTCCGCACAAACGAGATTGTGTTAGCCTTCATTCTGACCCGGCTGCAATTCCTACCAGAAAGCTGTTTCAGCTCAGAAATGGGCAGATTTGCTCTTCAGGCCAATGAAAACAAGTCTGCAAGGTTGAAAAGAAGATGTCCAAATCAGGCACTAAAGATCACTTAAAATGATAACAGTTGTACTTGAAGCAAAAATTATATACAAMGCTTTCATCTAGCAATTTTCATCCTCAGGCAGCAAAGTGCTTTACAACAGAGTTCACTGTCAGCAGCCCTGTTTGTGAAGATGAGCAGAAATATGGCTTTGGCTTTCTTTGCTGTGTTTCTGTACCCCAGAGCAGCTTGTTAACCAGGCTCAAAGGCTTTCCTGCCCGCCAGGACGTGTCAGAGCCCACCTGGCTGAGCAAAGTCATCCCCAGTGATGGCACCACAGAGCATGGCACCGGGCCAGGAGGGGTTCKCCCTTGCCTGATTGGCTGGATCCTCCTTTCTCCTTTTGTCTTCCCACTGAATAGAGAGAGTTGGCTTKGATTTGGGAGGGGGTAACACAGCTGCTTGGCTTCTGTGCCCTGTTGGCTCATYCTCGTGCTGCAGAGGTAGCTGGAGCCACCAAAACGTGTCCGGTACCCCCAGCTCCTCAGCTGGGTGGCTCCCAGGCCCTCTCCCCTGTGTCTGAGCTGAACCTCGTGCTCATTTTAGCAGGGAGGGTTTCCTCAGCTGCTGGCAGTGGGTGGATTTTTCCCAGGCTGCCCGATGGCACCCTGACACCTGCCCACGGCTTTTCCTCATACCTGCTCACTTCTGCAGAGGATCTGGTGCACCAGAAATGCTGCTGAGATGGCTGCAGCCAGGTCTTGATTTAACCCTGGGAGCTGGCCGAGGGGAGAGAGGCTGCACCTGTGGCTGGGCTCGTGCTGGGCYTCCCCTCTTCACCTCCTCTGTGCTGCAGAAATGCTGGCGCCGCAGGGTTTGCTGCCCAGAAAAGCTCAGCAAGGAGATCACTCCTGCAGGAAGTTTAATTGCAGCCATTAAGCCTTTAATCTAGCTGTGGTGTGCATCTCTAAATGGTGATGCCATCCCTGAAATGCAGGCACACAGCCCCCTCAGCGTCCTGCTTACAGCTATTTTTAGTGACCCAGAAGCAGGTAGCTCCACACTTGGCCAGAAATTAATTTTAAAAAACATAACTCACACACATACAGAGACACACAAGCAAAGCTCTTTATCCTTGGAGAACATCCTCCCCCAGCCCACAGTGCCAGGACTGTGAGTGCTGTTTGCAGCTGGGGGTTCCTGTGCTCACCCTGGGACACARAGCCCCCCACCCTGCTGTCCCAGCCCCTCTACAGGCACACGGGCACAGGGCAGAGGTCCCTGCTCTTGTGCAAACCCAGGGCACCACAGGGAATATTTCTCTGCCTGCTCTGGGGTGCCCTGACCCCCAGGGAGCACTGACTGTGACCCTCATTCCTGGAGAAAGTTTCCCAGACTTCAAGATAGACTGGAATCCACAAAAGTGTGCAATAGATTATAGAGAGCAGTGTAGGTGGATCACTTGGTGAGAAATTGAGGGTTTGGGCTTTTTAGTGTGTTGTGGATGGAAGCAAGATGGAGGGCACAGGGTGTTGTCCTGGGTTTCTTCTTCCTCCTTCTTGGGTTTGGGTGGCATTTTGTAATTGGGCAGAAAAGTCTCCATTGGGGGCTCTTTGGGATCGGTTATTGGGTTAAAAGGGAAAATAATCCAGGTGTCAGTTCTTAATTGGATAGTTTAGTCTTAGGAAACCTTGGAACAAGAGATTGTTGGCCATTTTGTGCCTTGCTGCTCAACTCATGGTTGTGAGACTGTTTTACTGATGAGAAATAATAAACATCTGAATTCGAACATGATCCACCGTCACTGTGATATTTTCTGAAAAATCCCTTCACCAGGATTTCTTCTCCTGGCAAGATGAGAAGCCTCAGCYTCTCCATGTGTTGCTGCTCTGGAATGTGATTTGGARAATTGCTTACCCAGCATGTGAATTGTTTTTACTTAATGACCGATCCCAGTCCAGCTGTGTCAGGACTCTGGTCAGCCACGGGTTTTTATCACCATTCTTGTCTGGCCTTCTGATGTCTCCTTTCTCTTCCTTTTGTATAGTTTTAGTATATAATTTCTTGTAATATTATATAATATCATAAAATAATAAATCAGCCTTCTGAGAACTTGGGAGTCAATTCTCATCTCTCACCTCATCCTGGGGACCCTCACAACAACACCACAACAATTGGTGACCACAWTTATCACAAAGCACCGTCCCAAGCGCCTTCAGTGCAGACCCAGAGAACCCAACACGCTCTCCCTCAGCACTGCAGGCCAGCCCAGCCTGACCCTCCKGCTGCCCTGCTGTGCCTGTGCCCCCAGCCCCTCCTTGCTGTTCCCTCACCCTCCCCGCGGTCCCCCCAAGCTGCCCCTGGATGCTTCTGTTGGTCCCAGAGCTCAGGAGGTGTCAGAGCCCAGGACATCCCTCTGGCTGCCCTGGGGGATTCCAGACCCTGGCAGGGGCTCAGAGACCTTGGCATGGAGTCACAAACACCTGTGCCTTTGATTTTAGCCCATGGAAACAATTACCAACTTTGTGTGAAGAGTTACARGCCACAAGAGTTTGAGTAGAATGATAGTGAATTTGTCACAGGGTGAAAAAGGAGAATTTTGGGGATTTAGAATGGGGGTTCAGAAGCCGAGATGGAGGAATCTGGGTGTGCCTTGTCCTTTGTCTTTCTTCTTCTTGTCTTCCATCTTCTGGGTGATGGTGGCACTGTTTGATTGGTTTAGAGTAGAGGCAGACTGTCTAACATAGGTGATAGGTACTGGAAAATTATTGTAAATAAAGTACATGCAGTTCATAGTATAAAAAACTAACACAGCCTCTGGGGTGGTCAGTGTGCCACAGACTGACCTGCTGGACAGACCTCAGCAGGTCAGARARAGAATGTAATAGATAACAGAGAATAAACAACCTTGAAAAGCACAGCTGAGGAACCCTGACTCCTCCTTCGATCTCGGGGCTGGGACAAAGAGACTTTCTAACAGCCTCGGGGTCTCCTGGCCACAGAGACCCCGAGAAGGAGGAACACAACACGTGCTCCAGGCCCTCACACGTTGGTGATGTGCTGGAAGGTGCTGGAAAAGGAGGAGCAGTGTGGCTCCCCTGGGGGCTGGGCAAGGACATGGTGGTGACCATCAGGGGCTTCTCCACCGGTGCTACGCCTGCTCTGCAAGTCCCTTCCTCTGGCTCCTTGAGGTCTCCACGCACGAGGAAAGGCCCAGGAGGTGCCAGCAGAGCCCTGTGGGGATGTGTGGCAGGAATGGAGCTTGCCCAGCAAGAGGAGTGGCTGTCAGACACAGCAGCTTCCAGGGGTCAGCACTCCCCTTTGTGAGGCACAGAGCTTTGGTGTTTGTCCAGCCACACCTAAATGAGCTGTCCTGTGAGAAAACAGACGCTTGAAACTTTCAGACAAACATGGACAAAGYGGGATACCCCCCAGAAGGCTGCTTTTAATAGAGATTTCATTTCATCTGGATGTCTTATTCCGGTAAAATCTTATCTGCAAGTTTCAGGGCTGCCTGGGAAATCTTGCTGTCTCACCAGGGAAAAGGATATTTAAAAAGGATTAAATCTGACAGACTTATACCAAAAGTGGATTTTTAAGACATAAGCAAAGACTCGAGATGGAAAGGTTAGTGGGCTGTTGAAAATGCACCTGCATTTAAGCTAATACAAGTGAGTTTCTAGTTGGTTCTGAGCAGGCTGGGTGTGATGAGCTGAGGAGGTGCTGAGGAGGGCAGGCAGGTGCTGGGGCAGTGCTGGGCAGAGAGGGGATCACAGGCTGTGAGCACAGAGTCCCCCAGTCTCCCCAGGGGCTGGGAGGCCCTGGCTGGGCAGCAGCACAGTGCAGGGCAGCAACAGCAGGCACTGGGCTTGCTGTATGGAGAGCCCAGCAGCAGGACACGTTTTGGCCCAAATCTAAAGCACATTAGACACCAGAGAGCCCAATTCTCCTGCCAGATGGGAGGGGTCCTCACCCCACAGCAGAACCTGTGCGTCAACTCGGGCTTGGCTCACCCCACAGCTATGAAGTAACTGCAATCAATCAAACACATCCTCTCCTTGGCCATTAAGGCTTGCTCCAATTAGCTCCAGCTTTAAAACAGGGAGAGTGGGATATAAATTCTGCCTCACAAAGCTCCCACCTACATTTCTCTCCAAACGTTGAAATGACATTTCTGCCCACTGGAAAAAGGACCTTGGAAAAGACTCTCTGGATAGTTCATTTGCTGGAAAATAGAATTGACAGCCCAATTAATCTCCCAGCCTGTGACTTTTAAGCCAGGCCTGTGGGTGTAGGTGCTCTGGGGTGAGAACAGGAGAGGCTGGGTAAATATCACCAGATGCTGCTGTCCTGGAGACCCCCAGCCTCTCCTGCTGCTCTGCCCCATGCCCTGTGGGGCCGCAGGATGTGTCCCCGTGGCGCAGCTGGCACGGGGCTGGCTCTGGGACAGGGATCTGTGCCAGCCCAGAGCAGCCCCCAAGCTGCCGAGCCGAGCTGTGCCCCAGAGGCAGCACAGAGGCCCCGCTGCTGCCAGCCAAAGCCTCTGCCCCCACCCAGAGCCCAGGGCCAGCACGGCAAGAGCCCCAACACCAAAATGCTTCGCTCCCATTCCCCTTTCCACCGCCCCCAGGAGCTCCTCAGGCAGCTGCAGACACAGAGAGCCTTGGTCAAGCCTGGGCAGGGCTCCCACCGCGCTCAGCCTCACCGAGGGAGCCACCAGGGCTGCCCCAGGGCCAGGCTCTGTGTGCCAGCCTGGATCCAGGGCACGGCTGGCACCAGGGCAGCCCCACGGCAGCCACGGGGGCACAGGAGGGCACCGAGGGCTCTGCAGGCAGCAGGAGGAGGCTGTGACCTTCCCAGGAACCAGCCAGCCCTTCAGCTCCCACACAAATTACAGCATCAGCCTCGCAGTCCATTCACAGCATTTAGTACCCATTTCCTCGTGTTGCTCTTGTTATTCTTATTACTATTTATTATTATTATTATTATTATTATTATTATTATTATTATCATCATCATCATCTTCTTCTTCTCGACAGGTATACCAGGTTCTGTTGTGGCAACAGCTCAATTCCTCTCTGCCTCCTGCATGGAATCCTTGCCATAAAAAAGGCATTTGTGGGGGATGACTTTCCTCAGCTCCAGCACTTCCCTGCTCCTTTGTTCTTGCTGCTATCTCCTGATCTGCAGATTGAATACATCACACCGTCATCTCCCAGCCCTGATCCCGAGGCGGGATCAATGGGATTCAATCCCAGCTCTCCCCATAACCTTCGTCCCCAGAGCTGGCTGGAACGACCCTCTGTGATGTCCCTCAGTCCCCCTTGCATCCCCTGGCAGCAGTTCCAGGCTGGAAGCCGTCTCAGGGGGCAGGACAGTCCAAACCCGACAGCACAAGGGCTGCTGAGGTGTGGCTGTGCGACCCAGCCGTGACAGGGCCCCTGAGAGCCCGGGAGGC
>JACDOX010000107.1:673564-693935 GCA_014549065.1 Cardinalis cardinalis
ACACACTGAGCACATGACACTGTGCTGGTTTAGGGCAAATTTGGTAGAGAATTCCCAAAGGAGGGCCTCTCCAGAAAACAAATCCACACGGCCCCGCCCCCCCCCAACCGGTTCGGGAAGAATTCCTCGGAGAGAAGTGGAAAGAACCTGTTTATTTAACAGGCACAGCACCCCCCAGCACACAAAATGAACAATACCAGATGACACCACTCTGAAAAAGATGACAAATTCAGAAAGTCTCTCTYRGGGGTGGTCGCTCTGYTCTCAGTCCCTCCGGCGCTGGGCAGCTGCTGCAGCCACAAGGTGCAAACTCTCGGTGTTCCCAGGTCCCAGCCCGGAGCAGGTTCGGGATGGTCAGGAAAAAAAAGAGAAACAGTCCAGGGAGCAATTTAGACTGCTAAACTAGCTAGGAGCAGAAGCAAATTAGCTAAACTAGCTAGGAGCAGAAGCAAAAGCAAGCAGAAGCAAAGCAAGGAAGAGCAAGTCAGAGAGCAAAAAGCAAAAGCAAAAGCTGCCGTCTCGGTGTGTCCCAGCCAGGCTGATAAGAAAACCAAAACAAAACTTTTACTCTTCAGAGCCAGTCTTAAAGGTACAGAACATAATTTCCAACATTAACAGAACACATGAATGGGGATACAAGCATCATAACGTCACCCTAGGACAGACACACACACACATTGTACACAAACACTCAGCACTGCCTTTCTCACCCCTTCTCCAGGGTCAAGCAGGGGCAAGGTGCTGCCAGTTGCAGTCTCTGCTGAAGGGGACACTGAGGCACRGGACCCTGAGTGTGTGGTGACAAAGGGCTGACCCCAGGAAATGTCACCTCCAAGGGACTCCTGTCATGGTCAGGGCGCAGCAGGGTAACAAATCCTGGCATCCAGCACTGAGCCAGCCCTGAGAAGCCACAGCAGGCCACGAGCAAGATCTGCAYTTGAATCTGAGGGCTCTTGCCACACTCAAGAATATCTGCCCACTCTTCTCTGCTGAGTATCCCAGGAGAAGAAAAGATCTTTTGAGGGCAACATTTTAAACCTAAATGTGATGCAGTATGAAAATTTCCTTGTATAAAAGCTAAAGGAGGATATAAAATACTCAAAGAGAGAGAGACTGGTGCTGGCACTCTTGTTAGTTCTGGGATATACTGCTTCACTCCCATTCATTAATAATTTTCTGTGAAATCCATCTGAATGAGCCCTCTTGTGCATTAAATGTCAGCAGTCCTGGAGCCAACACCTGCCCAAAGTTGTACCAGCCTRGAACAGGTGCCCTGCACCTACAGAGATGGTTTGGAAAGCAGAGTGGTGTGGGTTGGCTTTTCAAAGCCACGGAGATTCTCCCAGGAGCAGCAGCCTGGGGCCACCTGCCCCAGACACGGACCTTGCCAGCCCCACAGGGAGTTTCTGCTCCAGGACTGTGTCACTCCCAGTGCCAGCAGGAACACTGGCTGTGACTGACAGCCTTGCACAGCACACACCAACACCCTGCTCCCAGGGGCTGCTTCCCCAGACAAAAGAAATCCCACTCCTCACAGCAATTCACAGATGAAAAGCAGGCACTTTTCTTTAAATATTATTTATTCCTTAGAGTGTACAACTAGAACATAAAAATATTCCTTGGTGAAAGCAAACCAGAAAAGTGTAGGAAATTAAGGCCAAAGGAAAAGCATTTCACTGTTYCAAGGGAAGAAGCCTTCAGAGGCAGAACTTGGAGACTCCTCAAGCTTGGAAGTTAGGGCTGTATTTCTGTGTCACAGAAACTTCCTATAGCAGGGCCAGAAGTTATCCATCTCACTGTGACTCAGGACCTGATGGAATGGTTTCTAGTTTGTTCTCTTGGAGAACCCAATTACTTCAATTGCATCACACCAGTAAATGAAATCAGTGCAGTGCTTTATTTATTATTGGGCATTTGTTTTTCTTTATTGTGACTACATTATAGCTGCCACAAGTACTCTGAGCAGCTGAATTAAAACAACACACTCTTGAATATTTCCAATCTCTCTAAGCCTTGGTATTTTTCATGTTCTCCAATACCTGGATTTTTCTGATTAATGAACTCTTCCAATTGCTGGGAAATATTGAATGCAATTAGTACTTCAATGCACAGCCTCCATGTACACCGTGCCTCACAGCTGAGCACTGTAAAGAGCCCAAGGCTTGGCAGAAGAACCAGAAATCCAGAAGATAAAAGGGAGATTTATGCACACTCCCACCAAGGCCTAATGCAGAATTTAATTGGCAGGGTTAGCAATAAAGGGGCTGCAGAGAGAGCACTGGGGTTGTGGCCCAGCACAACTCACAGAGCAGTAACAAGTTATGAATACCAGGCTGCAGAATTAGAAATTCCACTTGGTTCCTCAGCTCACACTCCCCCGTGCCAGGCTGCACAATGTGACCAAGCCACTCCATTCCTTTGCTTCKCCCAGCCCAGGTTTCTCTCTTCAAGGGGAGATACAAATCACTCCCTCCAAGCCCTCTGCAACCCCATCCAGCCTGGTCCTGCACTGCTGCTGCAGCTGCTGCAGCTCTCTCTGCAGGCTGGCCTCCCTCAGCTGCAGCTCTCTGATCACCTCTGCAGCACTGGCAGCTGCAGCAGCCTCCTTGGACACACGCTGACCAGAGGCCATTCTGCTGGCAGGCTGCTTGTTCCTCAGCACCAGCCTGCACAAACCATGCATTCTGGTTTTCTGTGGAGCACAGAGGGATGTGAGACCTCTCAGTTTCAGTTCAGTGCTTTCCTGTGCTTTTCTAGCAGCGGCAGAGAACCTCTCCTTCTGCAGTTCTTCTCTTGTTGCCACCTGTAGAGGGAAGGAAAAGAACAGGAAGGGAAGAGTAGGGTACAGTTGTGTGAAAGAAATCCTCCTCCCAGGAAACAACACCAATCATCATGTTTGGACTAGGATGTACCAAAAAGAGGAGCCMGCTGTGAGTGTAAACTAAAGCATGTGGCAGAGCAAAGTGAATGAAGCTGMGCTGTGCTTTCAGCCAGGCAGCAGCCTCAGGACCCAGAGAGCTGCCTGCAGTCACTTCTTGCACATTCCCAGCCCAGCAGCCCCTCCAGTGATGATTTACACACAAGGGTCTGCATGCTTCCCTCTCTCTGGGGAGTGGGTGGGCTCCAGAGCAAAACACACGGAGCAAAAAGGGAGAGCCAGCAGAGTCACCTGCATCCCTGCTGTGCTTTGAGCCACCAGGCTCTCATGACAGATCAATTGCCTCGTGAACAACAGCATTATTCTGGTGTGCAAGTGTTTTCTGCACTTGGCAATGCTGAAAAGTAGGGGTGATAACTGTAAGCAAGCAATTCCTTAATTCTCAGTTCTCATTATGGGGTAACAATTAGGAAAAGAAAAATAATGGAGCAGAGCCAAGCAGAAGCCAAGACCAAAATGAATACCAGGCAGCACACTTTCACTGAAGACAAGGCCCAATAAAATAAAAGCTTCTCTTGTGACAGCATCACAGTCTGGATTATAAAAGCAATTGTATACACTGGGATTTTTCCAAAGCATTTGATTTAATGTTCTCCAACAATTTGATTTGAAGAACTTGCAAGATGGTAATTGCCTTGCCAATTTTACTCGTGGATTAAATATGGATTCAGTGACTCATCTCAAAATGCACTTGTCAGTGGGGAAACATCTGTAAAAGAGGCACCCTGCTAAGGCCTTCAGGGAAATGGCTCTTGGCCCAATGGGATTTTCTGTTTCTGCTATGGCAAAAAGCTGCCAAATCAACTCAGTCAAAAAGCAGCAAAGTTTCCCCAAAGCGATGCTGCCTCTGCAACCTGCACAAATCCCAGACCTCTCCTGAGACTTGTGCACAGTTCTGGAGTTTGTGCCTCAAAAAACCACAGGGAAACAGAGAGCAGGAGCCACAGGCAGGGCATCCACTGACCCACAGCCCAGCAAACAAACCTTAGAGCATGAAACTTAGARAGGTCAAAACATTCCATTCGTGGAGACAGACACACAGTTTGCTTTACTTCCTAAAAGGAAGTGGGGAAAAAAAGTGGTGAAGTTCAGACTTTGCTGACAAAGCTGTAAGAAGATCAAAATTCGAGTTAAGATATTCAGCTTCAGAGTAAGACACTGTTTCCTACTGTGAGGATAATGAACCATGAAATGCTTCAATGCAGCTCCAGGGATGAAGCCTTTGGCCAAAGCTCAGCTCAGGTCAAGCTCAGTGCTAATGATACCCCTTCCAGCCTTGAAATTGCTCTGCAACCCCTCCCCTTCCTGCCCGTGGGTGAAGCTGAACAACTCCTTGGGGTTTTAAATCTGCAGATCTGCATTAAGATATCTGTACCTCAGACATCACAGCTCTGACAAGTTCCCTGTAAAGTCAGGGATATTCTGGYAGCTCTCTGAAGCACCAGAGATCAGGCAGAGCTCAAAGCAGCCCCAGCTGCAAGGACAAGGGTCCTGAGATAGTGAAGCACCAGCAGCATCTCCCCTGTGGAGCTGCAGCTGCTCAGGGTCAGAGCAGCTGCTGTMTGGGAGAAGAAAAGGAATTTTATCCCCCAGATCAGGGGGAAGGTTTTGTTACTGAAACAAGGTCGGAAGGGGATGGCAYGCAGGGGATCAGTGTGCGCTCTCTGACAGTGCAACACTGCAGGTGTGACAGCTGCAGTCACAGCTAAATCCCTCCAGACACCAACTTCACCCGGGCTTCACTCGCTCWTCCCACATCTTCCTTCAGAATATCTCCAGGAGTTTTGCAGCCAAGTAATTAATCCTCTCCATAGTCTTCTGATGAGTTATTCTCACCCCTCAGCCTCGGCTTAAAGAAGATTAAGAAAATCAATCAAATCAGAAAAGGAGTAAATTTCTCTGAATTTTTCCTAACACATTAAAGGCTTTATCGATGCAGAACCATCTGTTAAAGGAGACCTCTGTTGATTAAGGCATTTGAACAGAGAATTGAAGCTGGGAGAAGTCTATCTTTGTCCTTGTCCAAGAACCAGGGGTCCCTCTTTATCATAATCCCCAAGGAATCCCAGGGACATCTCTTGCTGTTGGCTGTAAGAATAACTGAGGTGCAATCCTCTAACACCACTTCAGAAGGAACAAAACTGAAAAAATAAATTCAGTGCTATCTGGTCTCCCCACAGCCAATGAATAAATGGAAAATGATGTTTGCACAAAGTGGATTTAACACTGGAGTCCAGGATGGGAAAAATTTCCCATCAGTTACAAACAACAACATCACTCAGCAAACAGAGCCCACAAGATGTTATTTATTTTTCACATTAAACTCCAGCAGAAGCACAGCAAGGCTRTATAAAAGCATTCTTAATGAAACATAGGTTTTCATACTCTCCACCAGTCAAAACTGGAGAATTTTATTATCCATTAAGCAAGGCACATGATGGAGGAGCAGCATGCTCCTCTGAGCACTGAGTGCATCCAGCTCTGACCCACAGCAGCAGCAGGGATGGGAATTACTACAGGCAAGCAGGAGCAGTTCTAAGGACAAGGACAGCAGCCCTAGAGCCAGGGAGCAGAAGTGTATCAGCACCTGCACCCAAGCACCAGAAGGATGTTGCACATGCTAACTTCTATAAAGAGGACCAGTGTTTCCTGAGATAAACTAGATAAACTTAAGAGGGGAAATTTTAAAAATTATCAATATTAAATAACATAACAAGTTCAGCAAAGCATTATTTATTTCCTATCAGCACAATCTGGAACTGCAAAGCTAACTCCAGTTCTGTTCTTGGAAGGCTCTGCAAACATATGTATGGCCACAGATACTCTTGTTGCAGTTTATAGATTTCCACTGCTAAAAATCTCCGAGGGTTACCTTCAAGCAATATCCTTTACTCTTCACATCCTGAATGCTTGTGAAAATACTCAATAATCTCCTCCAGTATGGTTAATTGATGCTCTTTAACAGCTTGCTGTCTCCCATTAGTCAGCACACAATGATTATTCTACTCTGCAAAACAATCTCAATAGACCACTTTGTATTAAACAAACATATTGTAAAAGATTAGGAGCCTCAGCATTTTGTGCCTGCCCGTTTCCATCCCACAGCTCTGCCTTTCAGCCTCAATCTACCAGCTGGAATTTGAATTCCCAATTAGGTGCGTGGTGCTGTCTGAAAACTGCTGCACATCCTCTCCAAATAAACACAACAACATGATAATCATCTTTTCACTCGTACAGAACCATCCTCATCCCAAAGGGACCCGGTGCACTTGGAGAAATTCAACTGCAAACACAGAGGGAATCAGCTGATGAAGAATCAGCATCTCCAACCTGACACATATCCTGCTCTGCAGGGTCTTGGCTTCTCCCTTCCTAGCTCTTCATTGCATGGCACAGGACAGCGGCCAAACTGCCCTGAGAGTGCCCACATGTTCTCCTTTAGATAACTTCAGTCTTCAACAGGCATTAGGAACTAAAAACTAACAGGAAAACTGTAAAAACGTAGATGTGCTAAGAAGAAGATGTTCTAAACAAACCAGTTGGAGTTGCAGGGAGCAGTACTGCATCGGGGACCAGACTGAGCAGGGAGCAAAGCGACAGCCAGCCTGGGCTGTGCTTCCCAAAGCTGGCAGGGTGCTAGGGGCTGCAGTGTGCACAGGCACAGCTCCTGCTGGCATGTCCACAAGCAGGAATGTGCACAGGAATCAGCACTGTAATCAAACAGGCCTCTTCAACATGGGCTGGAGGGTGGGCACACAGCTGGTGGCACGGTGGCACCAAGGGCAGGACATGCAGCRGGTGTGGCAAGGACTGACCACCTCCCTGGGACATCACTGGGATGCTGCCTTCCCAAAACCACTCAGGCTGATCTGATTGAGGAAAATGGCCACAGCAGAAAAGGATGGGCCAGGACAGAGCTGGGAAGGGGACTAGCCAAAGGGGAGGCACATCCAGACACCAGGCTGAGCAGGCAGCTTGGCTCATCCACCGTGCTGGATTCACTCCTGCACCAACGCACAGGAGAGGCTTTGAGCCTGCAAACACCTACACACATGATTAACTCCTCCAGCACCTCCTCAGCACAACCTGCTCTGAAATGTCTCCTACCCAAAGGTAGATGAATGAAGAGAACAGCCAGTACTCTCACCTATTTTCAGTCCTGGGGATCCTCTGGCTTTGAATAAATCTTCTAACAATGACTTCAGTGGGCAACTCATGGCCAAGGTAACACTGCATGTGAGTAAGCTGCCTTCCAGTTTCTTTGCACGTTCCACAGCTTTGAGTCACCTCCCCTGACCATGTGCCAATGTGCCTGTGGACAGCCCCAATCTTCCTGCTAGTGAAGCTCTGCTTCCATCTCCTGCTTGGATGCCCCCCACACCCAGCTCACCTGATCCCTCCCAAAAGGAGACCTGCCACCCCTCAGCTCCCTCACATTTGCCTGCACCTTTCTGGTAAAGAGCTTCCCAGAGCTCTGTGTTTCATTCCACAGGGTCTGGAATCATTCCAGAGAGGCTGATCTCTCTCCTATTTTTAATAACTCACTAATAAAAAATGCAGGAAAAAAATTACACACAAATTATTTGTTTTTCTGCTGAAAAGCAAGCTGAATGTGAATTTATTTGGAGAGAATGTAACCAACACGCAAGACATCCCAAAGAGATGCTGAGAGGTCTGGATAACCACATCATGTTCCTTAAATCATTCCCAGGAATGGCCTAGCTGAAGTGACAATCTCCCAAATGCTGGAAGTCAACATTTCAGCTTGTTGAAACTTCACATGGCAACCTGAAAGCCTCACAGTTGCACCCTTGAAGGAAGCCACTAGACAGAGATGCAGGTTTAAAAAGCAGCAGCAAGGAAAGGTCCAAACATCTACTTCCAGGAGAGGAGGGGGAATCATWGGAGCATTTCCATTTTTTTATTGTATTGCTGCCAGCTCCAAAGAAGGAATAGCAAACAAATGGCTGGAATTTCTTTGGAAGTGGATGATAAAGACCAGAATCATGTCATTGCTTTTAAATCACAATCTCTTCACATTATTCTAGGAGTTTTGCAGAAACATCTAGAACAGTATTGTTCAGAAAAAACACACTGCACAAGCCTAGGAATGGCACATTTTCTGTCTCCAGTCCTATCTGTCCACTCCTTTCTCATATTTCCCTTATGAACAGGGAGAARACCCCATATGCACAGAGGATGAAATACAAATTATCCTTGCCAAGCTGCACAGATACTGCAAACTGTGATGACTGCCTTTGYCAGAAAACACAATGAGCCTCCTTTGTGCTCCCAGACACAAGGAACAAACAGAAAAATCTCAGATCTTGTCTTCTGAGGTTGAGGAGTGAAAGGAAATTAGGAAATATAAACAGACACAATATCCAAGCCACCAAGTCACGCTCCTTTGCCATCAAGGCATAATAACCCAACACATTTCATAAACTCTGAAAACACCAAACAGCACCTGACTTGCAGAACTTTGTATTCCTAAAGGCTGCTCATTTCCAAGTTTTATTTTAAACCCATCATGCCTAAGAAGGCCCCTGTGCTGGGCAGTTGCAAAGGATGAAGTGAACTATTCCATGCTGGGCAATACAAGATCAGTGAAGGGTCAGACTGCAGGAACAGAGGAGGTCTGCCAGGCCAGGCAGTGCACTCTCCATCCACCCTGGCTGCAAACAGCTCTCAGCACATCACAACATCTCCAGCAATGGCTTCACCAGCCTGGAGAGCTGCCCAGGGCTCTCAGCCTCCCTGCAAACTGAGCAGACTCTAATTCAACAGACAAGAATCAATTTTAGATAAAGATCTGCACGTGAGGAATGAAAGCAGGATAAGCATGGAGATATCCCTGGGATGGAGCAGAAATCCTGACAGCTGGGCACTGGAAGCCAGGAATGGCAAATTAACACTGCTTCAGGAGCTCTCCCTTTCCAGAGTGGAATCCAAATCAGTCCAGGGGCTGAGCCTTACAGGCTCTTGTCTTTAATCAGCACAAACACTTTATAAAGGATCATTATTTATACCCTGTGCTGCCCTACAGCTTAGTGGTTTTTCCCTACCACCCCCCAAGAAATGCCTTGCAGAGCTGCAATCCCAGCTGACAGTCTATCTGGGATACAGAAAACAGGATACAGAAAAAGGGATAAACAAGGATTTGCAGACTACTTTTAGGAAAGTCTCCCTTGTAAGCACTTAAAAAACAGCACCAAGTATAAAAGAAATGAGCAAAAGGAAAAAATAAGCAGAAGTATCAATAACATAGTAGGGGGAAGAGCAGAGTCCCCTTTAAGTACAGGAGAAATACCAGTAAACATGAGAAGAAAGTAGAATATAACCAAAAGAGCCAGAGGGATCCCACAACTCCCACCCACAAGCCCTCTGTGCTCCTGTGCAAGGATTTCCTCACTGTTCAACATGCATTCTGTACCTTGCTGCACACAGAGGGGCCATGAAGGCAGCACCCAAAGGGGATGCCCAAGCACAGTTTGTATCAAATATCATCAGAGATAGCAGGAACTGAACATGCCAGCACTGCTTCTCTATGTACAGAACAAAAATCAGTAACCCAAGAGGCCTGTGTGACCCCGAAGCCATAAAAACAAAGCTTTTTTTCACACATAAATAAGGTGAGGGCTTTAGCCTTCTTTAACAATAAAAAATAACTGGTGGGGGCACCAGTTTCTTTTAACAAAAATGTTTGGTTTGGGTTTTTTTAACAATGATGGTTGAGGGTATGACAAATGCTTTCCTTCCTTAGCTGCAGACAGTGACCCATTCAGGCTCAGAGGAGCAGAGAAAGGCACCATTTCAAGGGATGCTGTGAATGCATAATTGATGGAAAATCAAATCCTGCAGCTCCTACTGCTGGGAAAAGTAAAAGAGCAGGGGGGACAAGACCCTGCAGAGCCCATGAAGTTCAGACATTTGCTGAGAAGGAATATCAGGCCCCCAACTTCCAGAAAATAATCTAAAGGCATTTGCTGCTTATATACAAAAGCCCACAAGTTAAAGCAAAAGCAATATCTGAAATCAGCTGCTCTGGAAACACTACAACACTGAGTAAGCAGGTGTTCTACTATAAAAAACACCTTACCCTAATTTCAAATTCATGTCTTATAGGAACTTGCCCAAATGTAATTTCAAGCCTGTAAGGAAGTTACAGAGTTAGTACTGCAGCTCTATAAACCTTGTCTCATTGAATCAAGCTTCTCTGCTGTCAGCTTTCAAGGGTTTTAATTTTCAGCTGCAATTTCTACACATTCAAGACTAACCAGTTTAAAAAGCTAGAAACCATCACTTTCTATTTTAATAGCTGAAGACTTCCCACACTGTCCTGCCTAAATGAGGTTTCTTTCTTCTCGTGAGAGCATTGATTGTACACAAAGAGACTTTAAATAGCCCATTTAATGCCAGTTTTCATGCACTGGAGGATTAAAGTCATAATAAAGTGTTTGAATAGTCTAATCTATCACAAAGCACAGGCTCCAGTCTCTCACCTGGTAATTTCTGCAGTGTTCTGCTACATTTTGGTAAACTAGAAACATATAGCTTTGGGTTTCTAGAGACAGACTCCAGCAGATTAAAATACTCCCCTACCACTGCACCACCCCAGCAGTGAAATGCAGTTATGGTTCAAAACACACCTCTGTCCAGCAAGCTCCACCTCAGCCCCTGGCTCTGCTCATCCCACCTTCCATCCAAAGTCTAACACCCTCAAAATTCCACTTCTGCCTGGGAATTTGCAGAACATGGTCCAGCTATGAACTTTGCCCTGGTTAAATTACACTTTTCTCACTTCTCAAAGAGCCAGACCAAATTMATTCCTTTACTGCCCTTCCATTAACCCTTTCCAACCTTTCAACCATTTCCAGCTGTGATGGTGGTGTAAGTGGTGCCAACACATTTCATTAAACTCTGGATTGTGATCTATATCTTATCTGTCCTTCAATGACCAGTGGCAGATAGCAACACTTAGCTGCCAATAACCTAACAACTTTTCCATGACCCATTACCCTCTATTTCCAAAGGCCATAAAATGGAAAGGTTTGCATGTAACCAAAATCAAACTGACCTGAGGTGCAGGAATTGGTACTTCTTACTAAACCCAACCCCAGCAACAGGAAGAAACTGAAATGATGTCTTTTGGCTTAACAGCAATTACAGCAGCTAAAGCAAAATGTCACCTTAATATAATCACTAATTTTTAACACTTGTTGTTAGTTCAGCATGAGGAAAAATCTCAGTCCTTTGGAACTGGTGGTGAATAAATGAAAGGGGTGATCCCAAAGTAACATTAACAGGGGCATTATTTGTCCCATAAACTACGAAGATTTTAAACTATTTTAGAAGGGCTGTAAAGCTGAGCTATAGCAACTGACAGAAGATGTAATTAYATAAGCAGCTGCATTCCAAATTTTGCTGGGATCTGCAATTTCCTGCAATTAGGGAGGAATGTGGAATGTATGCATCTCCAATCTTAGGCATTTTGAAGCAAGACATTCGCCATCAGAATGCTGGCTCCTGGTGCACCTACTGTCATTCCAAAACATACTGAGAGGGAAGCCAGGGAGAAGCTAGTTACCTATCTTACCTAGGAACAGATCTGATAACCAAAACTACAGTTTTGATACCCAGAACACCCTTAGCTGCATCTGAGGAGAAGAGTTGGCACTGCTGCTCCCTGCTTCAATTAAACATCAGATGCTGCAGAGCACTTCCTAAGCCCTCAGAACAGCATCCACACTGTTCTCTCCAAAGGAAAGGTGGTGAGGAAGSACAGCAATGGGAAGCTAGATGCTAATCAAACCATTTGACTCAGGTAATTTCATAACGAGGAGTGACCTGATCTTGTCAGGGTGGATAACAGATTTTTCTTGGGGTTTGCTTGGCTTGTTTTGGGAGCTTTTCACTTTGGTTTTTCTTTAAGATAATCCAATGGCTCTGTACTTTAGACTCATGTCTCTAAATTGGAGCCAGAAAAGTTAATTTAGCTTAAGGTAAAGGAAAAGGATCCAGGACTAAGAAAAGAGAGCAACATTAATATTTTTCAGGGTCTTTACCAGAAGACTACAAATGCTCCCCCAAATATCAATACAAGGCACACAACGGATAAAAGCCCTGCCTGTGTGCTCAGCCTGCAAAGAGCTGCAGCACAGGCAGAGCCCAGGGGAGATGAATCCTCTGRGGCCTGAGAGCAGCTGAGCTCTGTGAGAGCTCTGTGAGCCCGTGTGGCAGAGCTGCTCAGGGCCAGGGCTGCCCCAGCTCCCCCCTGCCCTCCTCCCGAGAGCCCTGGGATGGATCCCTGGGAGCCAGGCCCGAGGCAAACAGCCCAGACTCAGCGATGCTGAGAGCCTCATACACCCATCCCTCTTCCACAGAGCCACAGAAAGGTGTCCTGCCTCAGGGGAGACCTTCTCACTCTGGTAGCAGGGGGGATCAGCCTCTTCTCCCAGGGAAGAAACAATAGGACAAAAGAAAATGGCCTCAAGCTGTGCCAGGGGAGTAGGTTGGATATCAGGAAAAATTTCTTCACTAAAAAGCTTGGCAAATGCTGGAACAGGCTGCCCAGGGAAATGGCTGAGTCACCATCCCCAAGGAATTTAAAAAGTGCTGTAGATGTGGCACTAAGTGACATAGTTTAGTGTTGGATTTGTCAGTGCTGGCTTTGACTCCATGATCTTGGCAGTTTTTTCCAATCTAAATGATTCTATGATTCCATGAYTCTGTTCCATAATATTTTCTGTACTCTCTGATTTTTTGGCATATGTACTTTGCTTCCCAGTGGTTAACTTTTGAGGAGAGCAACTGAAAACAAAGGAAAAAACAAACAGGAGTCAAAAATGTAATTATATTACTGCAGCAGCTCTGCAGATCCAGACAAGGACAGGTCTTAAAATAATAAATGGTCTTCAAAGAAATTTCTGCAGCACCTCTGCTCACCTGAAGAGGATGCCAGCACAAAGAGAGCAGACACAAAACTTCAGCAAGAGCACCCAAGCTGACCAGAACCCCTGTGCTCTGGAGGCAGGAGCTCACCTAAAGCTGCTCAGCTCCCTCCCAAGCTGTGCATGCCTGCCACTCAGGACAGCCTCTGCCCTGAGAACAGGCACAGCTCCTAGCAGCATCAGCAAACTTGCACACTCCTCACCAGCAAGTGCAAGGAGACACAGTCCAGACCTGTGAAAGACCCATGTCCCACACAATTCTGAATGCACACCATAGGAAATAAGAGAAAATAAACCCCTATCTTCTTCTCCAAATTAGAAATCTTGAGCATTTTACAGTAATTTTAAAAGTTCCATTCTACCATCCCAGCCTTTCAAAATGCACTTCTTTTTAACTACAGTTTTATCTGTAGACTTTCCCAAACCCTTGAATTCCATTAGAAGATCACAGAAATTAAAGTAGGAATAGGCACATACTGAAAATATATGATATGAAAACCAGAATATGTCAGTGTAAGTAATTTAGACACTTGCAAAAAGGCTGCTGTGCTACTCTGAAAAAGACCCTGACAACTACAAATTACAAAGGAAGGCAACAGACAAGTATTGCTTTGGATAATAAATTGYTCACTTACTTTTCAATTTGTTCTACCAAACTTTTATCTTGGGCAGCAGAGACAAACACTGATGATAGATCATCTCAGATCCAAGTGGCCTGCAGAGGCTTGGAGGGTCCCACTTTGCTTTTAGAATACTTTTATCATTGCACAGCACGGAAGTAGCCACTTCAGAAAGAGTGCTGCTTGTGCCCTGCACTTGTCTGAATCATCCTGCTTCGAGAGAACAGGATGTGAAACTTGAAATCCAAGYCATGGGGTCCTTGTGAGGACAGCCAACAAAAGCAATGTTCATACAAAGCGCTCCTAAAATACAGAGATGAGAGGAAGGTGTTACCACCTAGTCATACAAATTTTCAGAAAAGGGTTTTTCTTACCCAAGAATTACAAACAAGAACAAAGCCCCAAAAAACCCCCCTGACTTACAGGGAATTTGTTCACCCCCAAACTGGTTTTGTTCCCAATTAGAAAATACTCCCTTGTCCCTTCCAGGGGCTTCRCATGAGCACTGCAGAACCTCCCCCCGCAGCCAGCCCTGCAGCTCCTATCCCAACTTTTGGGATCCAGAGCAGTAAAGGCCATTCCAGCAACACAGCCATGGCACGAGGAAAGGGAACTTCCACTCCCAGGTGGAGATTTTCTACAGAAAACACTTCCAGAGGTTCAGAGCAGACATCTTCTAAAGCTGCTGCTCTCACAACGCATTCACAGGGTCTGTTATCTCCCAGCCTGAGGGTGAGGAGCAGCTGCAGGTGGATGTGAGGCTGCCTGCATGGCCCCTGTCACTCCTACAGCAGCTAAAGGCCAGGCCCTMCAGCCAGCCTGCAAAGGGAGACAATCAAACAGCTCTCAGGGCTGAGAGAGAGCCACTAAATTGAAGGGGAATGGAGAGTTTGGAGCTCAGAAGAGTACTAAGGCTTTATTTAGATGCATTTCTGGCTAGAGAGAAGATATGTGACAACACTAAATTACAGATGTACTTTTATGTCAGCTCTTCCACAAGCACAAGGGACAAAGACAGAAACAAGGTGGATACTTTCTTCTCTTATGATCAAGTAGCCTTGATTTCAGGCAGGCAACTGAGAGAACAAGGCCAAGGTTTCAAGAACAAAGGAAACAAAGTTAAGCTTTGAATGCTTGGATGCAAAGAATCCTTCTAAAAGCACCTCTGTCAACTCACCAAAAACAAAACCCCAAAASCAACCCCAGCAGTGCTGCAAGGCACTCAGTGACCCCAGCTCCTGCTGGCAGAGGGGAACGCATCCCCACAGCCTGCCTGGAGCTGCAAAGGCAGCCAGGTACCTCCTGCAAGTTCCTGTTCCCCAAACCCAGCCTAAAGGTGCAGTAGAACACCCTGACAGAGCTCCAGGTGGAGCTGGCTACAATGAGCCTCTGGCTGGGGGTCTAACACGGACTCTGCCAGCCAGAATTAGCTGTGACCCCCAGGTGCTGCCCTTGTGGAGGATGTGTGCTCTTGTGGCTCACCACCTGCAAGACAAAATCCAGTAACTCTGTGGCTTCTGGTGCCTCAAATCCCACCCATCAGCCTTGAAGCTTTTCAAAAAATAGCAGTGCTGGGACCTGTGCTTCCATATCTTGTGCATCTGAGCCCTGCAGCCATTCCTAGTCTTCATCCTTGTTTTATTGTGTGCTTTAGCTGTGAGAGCCTAAGTGCTATACTTATTTCTTAAAAATGCACTAAAACATTTACAGTGGCTACAAAACAGTGGCTTCTTTCATTGCAATGGGGGTTTTTACACTGTATCATTAAATAAAGCTCATCTGAAATTTACTGGAGTATAATTCTCCAGCTGCATTTATTACGTGTTTCATTGCCTTGGTCAGTAGCCAACATCTTCGTAAATAATGCAAGTAAAATATTAACCCTGGTTATTTATTATACTTTAACTGATCCTGTCACCTGAGCAAACATTCTGCATTTTGGCAAGGAAGGGAAAGCAGCATCTTCTGGGAAGCAAAACTTTGACTGGCTTCCTTCAAACGCCAGAGTTCTGCACAMAGAACAGGAGACAGCACTCGAGTTTTTCATGCTCCCCTCCTCCCCAAGGAGCTGCAGTCTTTTAGCCTACATAAACCCCATGAAAAATGTCAGGCTAGGTAATTTATTTCCAGTTATGGTTTTTGTGTGTGTTTGAAATCAGTTTGCTGATTTAGCCACTGGTACAGAGTGTGCCTCTGTGTCTCACACTCAGAGCTCGTCACTCTTTCAGCAATCTGCACAGAAAGTTGCATCTGCAAATGAAGAATAAACACTTCTCTTTCCAATCCTTTGTATGCTGCAAGCTTAACGCTGACTATTCAAGCCTGGCCAGCCTACACAGAGTTCTCAGAAGCGAGCAAGAGTCCTTCAAACAATCATCCAGCTCTGCTTTTGTACAGTAACTTTTCACATGCGCCCCAGCCCTGAACCAGGCCAACTTGGGACTTCAGGTCTAAAGCAGATTTTAGATCTTGCTGTCAAAAAGAGAACCAGGTGCACAGGTGTGATTCCCTTTCTCCTCCCATCAGGAGAGAGAGCACTCTGCCTTCCACCTGGATCTCTGCAGGCACTTAGCACAAACAAGCAGCCCCGGGTCTCCTGCCAGGCATATTGATGAGTGAGGAACAAACCAATGCAAGGAAATCCAAGAGCGAAGAGCAAATGGAAAGATCAGTATTTACTTCCCACTGTTTACAGCAGCTTCATGTTTTCTAATGGCCCAAATCTGCTAGAGCCACAGCAATTCCACCAGCAGCAGATTTAATCCTACATTTAACAAAGAACTGTACACAAGAGCCAGCAGACTTGTCCCTCGCTGCCCTCCTCCTGTCTGTGTCCCCCCCTGCTGCCTTTGATGGATGTTTGGGTTGATCTCTGTGGGTTCCCTCCCTACCCAGGCATCTGGGCCCAGCCAACCATGCACTTCCAAAAGCTGCTCTTGTGGTCTTGCTAGTTCTTCAATTCCTTTTCGCATGAGGAGCTCCACTGACAGCTGCTCAGGGCTCCAGATGGAGGCTTGCAAATACAAAGTGGAGCACAGAAACGTTCTGGGAGCAGGAAAGGGAATATGCTGACTGAGGAAATGCACCAGCACTGAACCATTCCCCACCACTCCTCCACTTCCTGCACCCCAGACAGCAAGGATAATTAACTGCTCACTACACTAACATCTTCATATTAGCAAAAAGCCCAGGGAACCAGAATCAACAGCAGCAACAGCAAAGATGAAATGGGAACAGTGTGCTCGCAAAAAAATAACAGGAAAAAAACCCCACACCAAAAAAAAAGGTGTTTTGACAAGCCTCAGAGAGTTCTTCAGCRAGAGCTCAGCTGAAGCTTTGCCACAAATCCCCGGTTTAAGGCAAGGGAAACACAACCCAGCCCTGCAGCAGCGCAGGAAGGAACTCAGTGCAGAGAGCCAGGCCAGCCCCACCTGTGCCCCTCACCATTCCCATGCTGCAGACAGCAACAGACTTGATCTTTTCCTAGCAGCAGCTACTAGGGACCCACAGCTCCTCACCCCCCTCTCCAATCATTATGAGGCATAAAGAAAAGCTTTGGAAGTGTATTTTTCTGAGTTGATAAAATTCAACTCAATCTTGGTAAGAGAAACAAAAAACCCAACCACAAAGAGAAGTAGGATCATGTTCCAGCATCAGCTTCTGGAGCTGCTTCCCTAATCCAAATATTGAAGCCTTAAATCAAAATGAATCAAAACCCATTTAGTCTTTTATAAATGTAAGAACCTTAGAAGAAAGATCTCTCCTTTGTAGGTTCTACAAGGTCTCTGGCAGCGTGCTATGATGAGCTGGCAATGGCAAAAYGTTTATGTGAACCACAGAACTCTTGGGATGGAGTGAAAGTGCCTCTGTGTTTCAGACCCTATCACCTTCACCTGACTGGGTGCCCCAGGCCATTCCTGCCATGCCTGCATCCCACCCTGTCCCCAGGAAGAGAAAACAAAACATCCCTGTCCTGTCCAGCCCCTCCCCAGCCCACTGACAATTCAAAGGGCATCTCTTCCAACACGGGGCAGCCCTGCATCCTCCCATCCCTGCTAGGGTTTGGGAAGGCTGGAGATTACAGGATGGAGGGGAGGACATGGATCAGGAGAAAAATACAGAAACAAAGACAAAATGTAGGCTCCAGTGCCCTCCCACTGTGACTATGGAGGTCTGGTCCAGGTCAGGGACTGCAARCACAGCCACCAGAACTTCTGGGGGGAATTCTGGCGTGGAAAGAGCCTGTTCTAGCTCAGATTAATGGCTCCAAGCCTTCCTGCTCTGTGCCTCAGAGATGTATGCAAGAGCAAGCTCCATCCCAGTCATAYCACCATCTCAAAGGAGTCTGCCTTGCTTTTAAATGCAAGAGAACACAGAGGATCCCAGGATACAATATCCCAAGTCTCAGCARAAGCTGGGAATGGTACCAGCATTTATGTGACAAAAACTGAAACAATTACCAYCTGGAGTCAACCACTCTGCATTTCAGCTTGTGGATGCCAAATGTTTTAACACAGACTGAAATCAAATCCTCCCCTCTAATAGAGGAGCAGGTAACAGAATATTCAGAATGGAAAAAGCAAACAAACAAGTTCTCTTCTGGGATTAGGAGATTTCATCTCTTAGAGTTAAATTTGTTTCTGAAAGAAGAAATGTTCTTAAAGCTTAACCATTTCCCTCCCCTTTTTGATCATTTCCAGATCCCCAAAATGTCACCAAAGAAATGATTATTTGCCCAGTACTGCACAGAAAAGAGCAAAGCTAACAGAAAGAAAGCCCCAGAGATCACACCTCTGTCATATGCCTTTTCTCCTCCARGGTACTGAGCACTGCTGCCTAGAGATGGGTATCAGTTAAAATGTCCTATTAATCAGGGTTTCACAAATCACCCAAATCCCATGGCAGCATTCAAATGTCTTCTAGTGAATGTCCCTGAAAGGTTAAATCATTTCAAGGTCATTCCAAGAACATAACCAAAGAAACAGCTGGGGGTGGGCAGAAACAAACAAAAGAAAACAAGGAAATGAAAAATGAAACAAAATAAAAGAAGAAAAATATTTTTTTTAATTTTAAGAGACTTAAGATTGATAGTTTTAACTACCAGAAACACAGTGTGCAAGTGATCAAACTTCCAACAAGTAGATTCATTCCCCCTGAAACCACATCCTGAATCATAAATTACATTCAGTGGTGCAGACCAGGCATCGTGGCATAGCAATGACTTTAACCCATCTGAAATACCTCTGCACAGTCCAAAATAAATAGATTAATCATCTGCAGGCTTTCCTAAATGAAATACACTTCAACAGGTTTTCAAGCTCAAACCACAGTTTTAGAGCAGGTGGAGTAATTTCCTCTAGGTTCACCCATCAGGAAAGCCAAGGAGCATCAGAAGAACATAAAAAGTGCTTCCTCCTGCTCCATTGTGATACCTCTCTCCATTCTCTCCCCTTCTTATGCAAGGAGCCCAGTAGGTTTCCTCAGAGGAACCCTTGCACAACTTGGGTCATCACTGCACCCTCCCTGTTCCTTTCCAGCTCAAACACCTTTTATTTTAATTTATGAACGGGACCTCCACCACACATCACATTCCAGAAAGAGATGGGAATGTTTCAAGTTTTGCTTTTTYTCTGCTTCCCTAACAGTTTTAGGATGCAGTTTAGTGTTCCTGACCGCTGACCTTTCCACAGAGCTCACTCACGTGCTGTGACAATCCAAAGAAACGCGTGTAAAATTACAATGTTCCTTCAGATGTGTTAGCCTGGATTTATCTCCATGCAGCTTTTCTGATGTTTTACCACTTCCCTACTCGGCACAAGGACCCTCAATAATCCTTGGCTGTTGCTTCTAGGGATTCAGTCTCCTCTCTCCACGTGGGCACCTCGCCATGCTGCCCTGTATTGGTTTTGCCAGGTCTGGTTTTTGGCTGCACCAGTGACCACCTCCACCAACCCATCCCAGCCGCCTCCCCCTGGCTTCCTGCTGCTGTTTGCTCCATGGGGAGAGGGAACGCAGCCCCGTGGGCAGTTTATTTTTGCTCAACATCTTTTCAGGGTGTCCTAATTCACGGCAAATTTGGGAGAGAACCCCCAAAGGGGCTCCTCTAGGAAAGCAGATTCATTTGGCCCCTCCTCCCAACTGGCCCGGGAGAAAATACCTCCTTGGAGAAAAGTGGAAAAAAACCTGTTTATTAAACAATMAAACCCCTTGCAGCTCCAAAAGAGATGACRAACTGAGAAAGTCCCTCCCCGGGTTGCGGCTCAGCTCACTCAGGCTCGGATCAGTCCCTCAGTGCTGGAAATGTTGCGGCCCAGGCCCCCCTGGTGGGCCACAGGTGCAGCTGCCGGTGCTCTGCTGGGTGTTCAGGCCGGAGCAGGTTTGAACAGGGCCAAAGAATAGGGAAAAAGGAAAAAAAAMCACAGTCCAGGGAACTTCTTTGCCTTGGCTAGCTAAAAGTAACTAAAGCAAAGGAGAGCTCTGTCCCACTGACTGTTCATCCACAGACAACACAGTCCAGGAGCAGGAATGTGGAGGAGTGAGTGCAGTTTGTCTGAAAACAAACTGCTGCTTYTTCTCTCTTTGGAACAAGTCTTCAACCCCTTCACCCTTTGGAAGTCTTAAAGGTGCAGAACTTACTATTCAGCATAAGCAGAACAGATGACTGGGGACAAAAGCACCATACAGTCAACCCAGGACACAGGGCCTTCATCAAATGCCATTTGCAAATGTGATTAAGTGGCACAAAAGCAGCCAACCATGCCCAAACGCTCACTGGTCCCTGCAGGAACTCAGCAGATCCCAGCCATCATTCCTCCCTGCAGGAACTCAGCAGATCCCAGCCATCATTCCCCTCTGCAGGAACT
>JACDOX010000107.1:709823-864883 GCA_014549065.1 Cardinalis cardinalis
CCAGGGATGGGCAGAGGGGCAGGATTCCTGCCTTGCCCTGCCAGGGATGGGCAGAGGGGCAGGATTCCTGCCTTGCCCTGCCAGCATTCCAGCTGGCAGTGCTCTGGATGCAGTCAGCCTTTGCTGCCTGGTACTCTGCTGACTCCTGGGCAACTCACTGCCCCCTTGAGCCCCCAGATATTGGTAAAGGGTACTGACCACCAGCTGAGCCCAGAGGGACCCCACGAACAGCCAGACACCAATCTGAGCTCAGTGGCCCAAACAATTTCCCATTGCTCCCCTATGCAATGCCCCTGTAACCAATTTGGCCACAAGGATGTTGGGATTTTCCTTCAGTGCTACACAAACACAGGCTCATTCTCTGTGCCTGCCTTCCTCAAAGCTCCTTAATCACCTGTCCCTGCCTCCTCCTGGGATGGCACACTCCACACTGCTTTGAAAGAGAACCAGCAGCAGGATCTGAGGCACTGCAGAGGTGGAAAGTGCCTGTCCCAGAGCAGGTGGAACTGAACCAGCTGGGAGCAGCAGGCATCAGAGGAGCAGAAGCCATCTGATACCACAGCCAGTTGCAGGGAAAGAGAATTGTTTTGATCATATTCACCTTTTGAGATTTAGAGCAGTTTAGCTCCTGCAGAGGCTTCTTTCTTCCTACAGCATGAGGAAGAGCCATTCATACATTTCTAGCCTCTTCACTCTCCCTCAATTAACTCTCCTTCCCCTCCTGTCAAGCCTGAACTTCCACTCTGACCTCCACCTACTCCATGGCTCTGGAAAGTGCTTGTCCATTTTCCAGACAGGATCTGGAAGCCAAGCCCCCCTGCTTCTGGAGGGTGAGTAAAACCTTCAGCAGCAGCACCACAGGGGTGAACAGGGAACTTAGGAGAGAATTCCTCACCCAAGTCAAGTGGTCCACTGCCTGCCCCAAGAGGAGACTACACAAAGTATTCAAAGACAAGTCATTTATATTAAACTTTTTTTCAGCCTTCCCTTCTAAAATTGACTTCAGTCTGCCTTAGAAACTCCCAATATACATTATCTCACACAATTTGACTGCTCTTGCTTCTAGAGTGCACAGAAGAGCAGAGATTTCCAAGATCTCCCTTTCTTAAGAAGGATCAGGAACTTGGCTACAAGCAGACACTGCCTAAAAGCAGCTTTGAAGCCATTTGACCCCTGTAATTCTTCCTGAATTTACACGGATGACAAGGCTGGAATCTGTTCTGCCTCCGTTTTGCAAATGAGTACCTGGATCCACTGTTTCCAAGGGGTTTTAATAACTCCTACAGCAAACCATGTTTTATGTAAAAATGTCAGGAAAGGAACTGAAAACCATTTGCCCACAGCATTTCGGAAGGAAAATGACATGCAGCCTACCCTCTTCTCCTGTAAAGTGAATCATTATAAAAGGCAGGAAAAATATTCTTTGTTCCTGCCATGTAGCACAGGGTGGGCAGCACATGCTGTCACTGACAGCTCCTTTGCTTTCTTAGCACTTACTCTTGCCTTGCAGTGAAATGTGAGGAAGAAAAATTATGTCTGAATTGCCCAGCATTCTTTGGATTTCTGCTTGAAATTGTTTTCTCAGTAGCCACTCTCCTATTCTGCAGGAAATACATAACAACCACCAAATCACCTCTTGTAAAACAGCACCCACTGCTGCTCCAGGAAGGGTGGGGAAGGGTTCCCAAGCACACAGGCAGAAGGAACAAACCCACCAGAGCTTTTTCCAATCCCATCAACCTTCAGTGCACCAAGCTTCAAACCAACAGAGCCTTCTCACAGAAAAGCAACGAGTAGTAACTATCCTGAATTTTAAAGGCGATCAAAGCAGTCCCACTAGGAAGACACAGCACTTMAAGAGATTGTGTTGAGCATCTTCACACGGGTGTAAATGTGGATTTCCAACAGAACTTCCCCTCCCTGGGGGCTCTGCAACTCCACCCATCCCTGCACAGCAATGTCACCATGACATTTTCTGAAAAATCCCTTTGCCAGGATTTTTTCTCCTGAGAAGCTGAGAAGCCTCAGAAATGTAAACAAGAATTATCTGATTGCTTGGAATGTGCTCTGGAGGTTGCTCACCAACAGGTGCATCTCTGATTGGTTCCATGGGAATTGTTTTTAATTAATGACCAATCCCATCCAGCTGTATCAGACTCTATGGTCAGCCACGAGTTTTTATTATCATTCTTGTCCAGCCTTCTGATGTCTCCTTTTTCTTTAGTATAGTTTTAGTATATCATTTTCTTTTAATATAATATCATATCATAATATAATAAATCAGCCTTTTGAGAACTTGGAGTCAATTCTCATCTCTCACCTCATCCTGGGAACCCGCACAGCAATTCTGGTGCACAGCACCACAGCAGCCACTCTGCTCCTGACATGACACCACCAAAACACCAGAGACAGCTAGAGAGAGAGAATAAACCTTTCAGCCACCAGAAGCCAGGGAGGTTTAAAGCCCATTCTTGCTCCACCATCCATCTGAGTGATGGCAGGGCACCAAGGGGAAAGCAGCAGTCCAGGGGTCTCTGGCAGGGTCAGAAGGTCAGCTCAGAAAAGGGCTGCCTACACACCTYACCCTGCTCATCACAGAGCAGCATCAAGGGTATACTTCATATTAAACCCATCCTTCCAATCCTCTGAACAACCACCATCACAATTCCAGCACTCTGGATCATTCAGCTCCCTCAAGCTTTCTTGTGTGAGCCTCCAGGCCTCCTGCATTTAGGTGCTGGAGCCCCATATATAATGCAATACATCATCAGATCTGCTCTCCTCTGCAATATTAATGCCAGCTCCCATGTTATTTCTCACCAACCTGACTACCATGCATGTAAAATGTCTAAAGTAACTGTTGTTGGAAGAGCAACACAAAACATTAAGTCATTTAAGAGGGGGGAAAAAAGCATTGCCTTTCACTGGCAGTGCTGCTCAGAGCACATGGCAGGAAGCGTGTTTTACACCTCTAATGCACAGCCCAGCAGGATAAATGCTAAAGTTGGAAACTCTAGCATTCAAAGTTAAAAAGTGCCAGAATTCAAGCTGCCTGAGCAACACTAATTTGACCCTCCCATGTGTATAAGGTCTGGCATTATGCAACCAAAATGTTTCCCTTCATAATCTGTCTCACCAAGGGCACAGACTGGCTGGTGCTCACTCCACATGCTATTCCTTTTCCTTTCAAATGGCATATTATTCTGTTTGTTCTTCAGAGGGAAACCACAGCCTTATTTGTCACACATCATTCAAATCCCATTCTAAAGGCAGAATTTTTATCTTGAAGATAAACAAGTTATCTTCCCTAATGACCCATGTGAGACAAGATAATAGCATCGCTGCTGGGCCGCAAATGGGAAATGAAAACAAGGAGATGTAAGTAAAATGCTTCCATTGCTTTTGGATGCCTTAACTGAGACTTCCAAGACATGATTTTCAGGAAATTTAGGAGTTACTACAAAGCATTTCATGGATACATCTACCCAGCACAGCTCAACATCTACCCAACAACTTGCAACCCTGTGCACAGCCCTCCATGGTCTCRGGTTTCTGTGGTGGAAATGGCTCCCAAGGTATTGAAAAGTCTCTTTTTTCCCAGCCCTGTGACTGAAGAAGAAGTGGAGATTTGCCAGTTCTGCTTCTCAAGGTTGTTTATTTTCTCTTATCTGTTCCATTCTTTCTCTGACCTGCTGAGATCTGTCCGGCAGGTCGGGTTGTGGCACAGTCCCTGCCCTTGGGGTGGTGTTAACGTTTTATACTAAGAACTGCGTGTACTTTATTTACAATAATTTTCCAATACCTATCACCTATGTTAGACAGTCTGTCTCTACTCTAAACCAATCCAGAAGTGTCACCATCACAGCAGAAGATGGAGGACAAGAGGAAGAAGAAGGACAGGACACTGAAGTCATGAAATCACTGCTTTGTCTTGGCAGATTCCTCCATCTTGCCCCTTGAACCCCCATTCTAAATCCCCAAAATTCTACTTTTCCACCTTGTGACAAATTAACTCTTATTCTGCTCAAATTCTTGTGGCTTGCAAMTCTTCACACAAAGTTGGTAATTGTTTCCATGGGCTAAAATCAAAGGCACAGGTGTTTGTGACTCCATACCAAGGTCTCTGAGCCCCTTGCCAGGTTCTCGAGTCCTCCAGGGCAGCCAGAGGGATGTCCTGGGTCCCAACACCATGGAAAGCTTAGTTAACCTGAGAATCCAAAGGCACAGGAGTCTGGCAGCACTCCAGGACAAAGGAGAACTGCCTCAGCTGCTGAGGCTTCCTTCTTCTCCCAAAGGTTCTCCCACTCTTCTTCACCTTCATCAACCCCTTTCCTTTCTTCAGCTCAGCTGTGAACACAACCAAGGCATTTATCCTGCCCTCTGAACACACCATGGCTCCTAATAAACATACCTTACACTCCAAAACTGTGCTCCCCTTCAGATCACTGATAGATTTGATGTTTTTAGAAAGACACTTTTGAAAACCCCTCCTGCAGCATGAGGAGGAGGTTGAACACTCAGAGCATCACAGGAGGGGGGTGACATTTCCTGCAAGAGGGTGACTTCTCAGACTCCCAYAAGGAGCAAGACACTGAGCCAAGTCTTTAGACAGATCCTCTCCATTCATAGAGCAGCATCAAGGGTAATTTCCCTGTCCTAATTTTCCTCTCCAATCTTGGCCTTCCTGTTTATATTCAGCCCCTTATGCCTCACTTGGTTTCTTTTCATCCCTGTCATCTGAATTCTTTCACATCAGAGCTACCCTGCTTCCAAAATGCCTCATTCAGGCTTCCAGGAATGTGTCTCTTCCAGCTCCTGACTTCACTGGACAAGGGCCAGAGCAAAAAGGTTCTTCACTCTCCATCCTATCCCTCCCCAGAGTCCTGCTCCAGCTCCCAACACAGTCCACATTCCCTGTGTCCTTCAATGAATGATGTTGGAATGGCTTAGTAAAAACAAGTTAAAGATAGGAAGAGAGGAAAATACTTTAAAAGGACAAAGCATTTGCTATTTTTATTCCAAGTGTCCTGGTGAGCATAATTATGCAAATTCAAAAAACTTGTCATAATTGACCTTTCAAAACATGTGTGTCCATGGGCCTAACATACAATTCTTTGGTGAACCTTGAAATTTATTAAAGGTCAGCAGCTCTAAAACTTAATTTCATTTAATCATTGAAGAACTTATTTAACATGCAGCCATCACTAATCATCAAGGAAAAACAAACTTGCTTAGGAACAGGTAAAAATTTTGATGCACTGGACCAGCAAACGTTGTAGCTTTAAAAAGCTGTAAAAGAAAATTTTAAAAATGTTCTTGCTACAGAACGTAGCAGTTTAGTTGTTGTTCTGAAAATTTAACAAAGCCAAAATCCAAGGGTTCAGGTCCATCTGAAGCCCTGGAAGCAGATCCGGTAAATGGTCAAAAGTTACTACTGATTCAAACTAAGTTAATTCCAGCAGTGTATAGAGTAAGTCTAAAATCTCATTGTGTTTAGATTCTCCAGGGCTTGGCTGTCTCTTCTGAGCCACTGCTCCAAGAACTGTCACAGATCTTTGTGCTCCTTTGGGGCAAACTGTTCTCCACCCTCAGAATCTCATTTGCAGCAACACAGTCTCTGCCCACCTCGAAAACTGGCTCTTTGTGAGAAAAGCTCACCCAGAGCCTGGCACAACTCCTAGTGAAATGAAACTCCATGAAGATTTCTGAGACATCAGGACTGGCCAAGGAGGGATTTTGAACACAAAAGCCACAAAAAGAAAACCAAAACAGGAAAACCCAGGTTTTCACAAACACTCACAAGCCCCAGTGCAGCCACTCCTATGCTATCTGATTTTTTATGCAGGAGCTAATTGAGAAATTTCAGGTTGTTTTTTTTTTCTTCCAGGAAAGTAAAACACGATTTTACYTTACAAATAGGCAAAGCTGCCCTTAATTAGACCAGGAGCTACAACACAAAATACTGATCCCATTCAAGGACAGAAAGGACAGAACTATGGCTTGTACCAAGGGAATGAAACAATAAACACATAAACAGCTGAGGGCCAGACCAAACAGAATTAGTTGCCAGAGCACCACAGAAGATCATGAATCTATGACAATTTATACCAGTGAAGGCAGCTTGCCCTTGAAGCCCAAAGACATTTTTTCACTAAACACCAAACCTTTTTTCTGGAATTTACATGCAGTACAAGCCTTCATTTCCTGACTTAAATCTTCTGCCCAGCAGCATCACAGTCTATAGAATGAATGTCATTTTTTCCCATTGGTATCTACACTCTGAGAAATGTGTTGCTTGAACTGCTTCTTGTACAACAGATGGAAGGACATTCTAAAACATCAGATGGCTCCCTAACAGGCTCTTTGAAATTCAAATAAGGTTACATATCCTTCACCTCACCATACAAGACCACAACAGGGCTGATTACAGAAATACTAGCACAGGTCTGTGTCAAATCAATAACGTGACACGGTGTCAAGCTTATCAGAGGGGCTGAACTGTTTATTTTCATTTGGCACCTGCCTGCAGTGCCTGTCACCACCAGGAACATTCCAGGAAGTCCCAAGCAGCCAACACAAGGACACCAAATATAGCCTGGGACACAGCAGCTGGAACTGTCCTGCCACAGTTATTCCATTTTCATCCAAGGGGAGGAACAACCTGGGATCCATTTCTGGAGATAGTGCAGTAGCACAGCGATTATTCAGCAGCCAGACAAATACCTTGTGTTAGCTGACAGAGCTGATTTGGCAGCTCTGCCCCCACACACGTTCCAGGAGGTGGTGCTGTCCCTTGCATGCACTGAAATCACTGCTTTGTCTTGGCAGAGAAAAACTGGAGCAGATAAGGGGCACTTTATGCAAGTCAAAGCCCATGACAACAACTGAAGACTCAACTTTTTGATGAAAAAGTAACTGTTAAATGCACATTCAACATTTCTGAGAATTCCAAGACCATCAGCTCCTCATGCTTCCAATGTGAATGCACTTGTTCTGGCAAGAACAGCAGCTCTGTAGTGCTTTGCATGAATTCCAACCACGGCCTATTACTCACAGAGAATAAACCTGTTGTGTCACCCATCTGTAACAGCCATCTGGGACAGATGTTTTAAATGGAAACTGCAACAAGATTTAGGCTTCACTGACAACCTACCTTACATCTTGATCAGTTATCCCTCAAATGACCCATAAGAAATTATGGATCCCACCTGACTGAAGGAAGCAATACTGATACTTCACACTGGTGTCCTTTCCTGATAAATCAGCAGCCCAGAAAGCAGATCAGTGCTGTGCCTGCACATCCTACCCCATCCCACCCAATCCCTGCTGCTTGGAGAGCTAAAGCTCACTTGAATCTTTTATGGGCATGGAATTGACCATACATTATGTATGCAAAGTCAGACAGACTATTTGTTTGCTCCCATTTACTTGCTACCAAGAACCTCAGCTTCTTATGCCAAATAAATCACCTTTAAAACATGTTAATGATCAACAAACATAAACATTCTTCATAAAATTCTAAAACAAAATTATTAGCTATTCACATCCAAGTTCTATAAATTTCACTGCATGTCCATCTGGCAGACATCTGCATTATTTATTTGCTGTCACACTCAGTAAATTGATTTACTGGCATTTAAAGGTGTCATCTTTACTCATTACAATTTCAGTGATCACTCCAGCGCTGCCAACATCACACCCATGACCTGAGTTTCAACTTTTAATCTCTCCTAAGATTGAATTCCACATACAAAGCAGAATATGAAGAGACAGAGGAAACTGAAGGACTAAGGTGCTTTGATTTGAAGTTCATTGATCTCTATACAGTAACAATAGGGTGAGAAAGTTAATTTAATGACTCAAGTGCAACACACACTTTTCTGAGCCCAAGGTAAACTTCAGAACTGGCAACACTGCTGTGCAGAGTTAAGACAGGTGGACTTGATAGACAAGAAAGAGGAATGAGACCACATCCTTGGAAAGGATTACTGCCCTGGAAAGTTTGGGGCAGATGTGGCCACATCACCTGTGTGCTCTCCCAGTTGTGCTTCCCAGCTACATCAGCAGCAGTGCCAGAGACCAGAACTCCAGCCCTGCCCTGGARATATTTCAGGCTGGCAAACAGCAGCAGCCCCCTGCCTCACCCCAGCTGCTGGGGGGAGACATTTGAACACATGCAATACCCATCAGCTTGGAAAATGCATCGGAACACAAGAGACTCAGGGTGCTCTGACTATATTCTAGGACACTAAGTGATAAGTGCAGGAGATTTTCACAAGAAGATGCAATGACCCCCCCCAAGCTCCCCAATTTGTGTGCTCCAGCACAAGCTCAGGCCAACAGCTCCAAAACCATCTCCACTGACCAAGGAGCTCCTGAGCTTCCACTGGAAACAGCTCCAGCTGAAATAACAGCACCTCCTCTCCTCTGCCAGCCCCAGGCAGCACAGGAACCAAACACTGCAGTGACCTGCAGCTCACAGCCACACACATACACATAACCACAGCCAAACCACAGGAGAAGCTGGAGATTGATCATGCCTCACTAGAGAAAAACATAATTAAAACCATTAGGTTTGGAAAACTTCCAGCCCTATGAATCTGACAAAGACATTTATGATGATAGAGGAATAATAATGTCCAGTAAAATCCCCGTACATAAAAGCCCTAAAAGTGTTTTACAGTCAAAAATCCAAGGAAAGAACGTTTTAAGTAAGTTAATATGCATCTTCTATAGAAAAGGAGCAGCGTGACTTTTACATTTCATAAAGTGAAGCTTGACTTCACAGCTATCTGTATCCTGTCACACTTTTCCTGTCAGACTAAACATCTCTTGTTTTGATGCAAACAGAGCAACTTCTCTCGCAGGGTATTTTTGATTAAAATGAACTCGAGGCTTAAAAAAGAAGAGCCCAAGTCCTTCTGTGATAGCAAATTTCTGATGCTGCARTCCACTTTGCACTGCTGGGCTTTGAAGGATGCCCAGGATGAGAAGGAATTAATAACCCCCTCCACAAGAGGGGTGCATTATAGTAAAGCATCCTGACTCTTTTTATTCATCCATGCAGCAGGTTCTTACTTAAGGTAACATTAAGAGAAATGTCTCATTTAMTTGAAAGGACAAAAAACAATTTCACAGTTTTTGGAGAAAACATTTGGCAGAGTGCTGCCATCTGCACCAATATTTGAAAACCAAGCCATTCAAACACTCATAATTTACTTAATCTTAGCCAGATATTTGAAAATTAGAGGCTTTTTATTACATTTTCCAACCAAAGCAGCATCACTTTGCATATGGAGCATTAGATCCATCTGGAAAAGTGACACTCAAAACAACAATGCCTTTTCAAGCCCATACCACCTTGCTGTACCAGGCTCTTCATACATATTGAGCATATGACTTCCAGAAGCTGCTTTTGGAAAACAAGGGGAAGGGGAGACAAACTCTACAAAGAATGTTCAAATGGTGACCATAACAATTATAAGGCTCTCAAAAGCATCTATACTCAAGTGTTGTGATGACTTCCTGCAATTTCTCCTGTTTATTTTAAAATCAGGCTCAAGAGAGCAGTTTAAAACACCTTTCTTGAATAGGTTTGAGAGCTTTCAGAGGTTAAGAATTTCACAGCTGATTATACTGACAAATAATTCCAATTTTGGATCAGCCCAAGCAATAAGCGACATAAGAAAGGAATTTCCAACACACATGCACTGGAGCTGAAGCTGTTTGGGATTGCACCTGTCAGAGCCCAGAAACTGGAGACAGACTGTGGCCACTTGTAGTTTATTTAAAGAAAACATCTTCTGTCACTCTGCCTCTCAGTCATCACCCCGGTTTTGATTCATGTATTTGCTGTTTAAGCCTGGGAAAGGTGGAATGAAGACTTTGTTCATTTTAATTAAACAACACAGCTGCCCACTAAACCTTCTTGACTACAGCACTCTACCTAACCACAATGCTTACAACACAGAAAAACCATTTTATCCTGAGCCTGCCTTGAACAGAACACCTGGAGCAGGCATCCAGGAAAGGGAGCAGAATGCAAGGAAAAGCTCCTGGACTGATTCATTACCAAAGCAGTCAGAACCAAATACCAAGAGTACCATTAAGCTTTATTGCAACAGATCAGTGACACACTCAGGGTAAGGCTTTGGGGAAAAAGGTCGTTGCTAAGTCCCTCTGCAGAGCTGGAAGTTTCTAATACCAGCCTGCCAGACCTTCACAGGCATTTGCTAAGATCTGGAAGACTTCAGAGCAAGGTGCTGCTGTGTGTGCTGAGCCAGCCACAGGAGGGGCACTGTGAAGCACAAGTGAAAAAGAAATACCAAGCTGACTTAAGGCCATTTGCTCCAGAAAAACAGTAGTTTTCCAGGAAAATGCTCTAAACAGATGAATCTTACCAAGAGGCTGGATATGAACTGTTCCATCCAAGAAACATTCAGCAATGAAAGATTAACATGCATTTTACTTTAGGGGCTTTGAACACAAAACTATCCTCCCACCTTCAAATCTACTTTCCTGAATTTCTTTGTGCAGAATATTTACAATGCCCACTTTCATTCTTAAGCAAACAGCAGAAAGAATATCTTCTTTGAGCAAACAGGTGTGGACAGACTGCAGAAATTTGACAAATATTGATTTTGTTAGGGATGAGCTTGAAATTTCCATCTTGTTTCAGTTTCATACTGAATGAACTTTTAGAAAGTGATTTTTAAAAACAAATGTATTATACTGAATTAAAAGAAGCAAATTAAACTACTTCAGATAATGAACTGAAACACCTATGATAATTGAGTAATTGAGAGCAGTAGGAATTTATCCTCAGGGTAAAACAGTACATGGGGAGAATGGTGTTTTCCTAAGAGGTTCTGTCTTGCTCAGGCAGGGCCACAGGCAGACACTGTGCCTGACTGGCCCGGAGGTGGTTACTGCAGGATACAGCCAGTCAGCCAACTTATCTGCAGTGTTTTATTCTACAAGCTTTTTCTCCTGTGGCACTTTCAGTCAGGTCTCTTCCCACTTCTTGTCTATCAGGTTTTATAAAACTTACCCTGATACCTTTGGGCTTATGTTCTATCAAACCAAATTTGGTGAATACAAATAAGTGAAGAAACTGAAAATTCAATATATAAGCCCTTATTTCTGCTGGAAATTAAGTTTAAAAAATGTTAAAAGGAATGCAGTCCTTACAATGTTTGTGTAAAGCATACTGAGCATCCAAGAATTCCAGGAGAAGCATTACCTGCTTGTAGTTCTCTGGATGTCTAATGAGATCTGCTTCTGTGACAGAGAAATGTCCGAGGTTCTGGTCCATGTGGGAGCCACTGGTGAATAAATGGATCTGGAACAGATTGATTTAAAAGACAGTTGTCAGTGCAAGGAGCAGATCATTAAGGTCATTAACTACCACCCAACAGCTGTGTGGGTTGGCAGGGTGACGTGACCAGTGCTCACAAAGCCTTTCCCATGGACATGGACGAGTGTGAGTGCCACCACCAACACAACAGCCAGAATGGAGAGGAGGAGCAGGCACCACAACCACCTCACAAAATGGTCCCTCTGGTAGCACTGCCAGAACCACATGCAGGAACTGCAACCACTGCTGCCACAGGAAAACTGAAGGTTTCTCTCTTCATCCTGTCTTGAAGTCTTTTTTCTTACAGCACACATGGCTGGGTGCATGCCATGAAAGGAGAAACCATTTACACAAACAGCAGCAGTCTTAACTGAGCTAAAGTATACTCTCAGAATAATTTTTACTTCTTTCTTTTAAGTAGAAAATGCTACCTAGTTACAGTAAGGTTCTCTTTGGCTGCTCTATACTGTTGGCTTTTGCTTACCAAGACCTTGTCCCAGCTGCACTGGTGATAGTATCATCAATTACTTGATGAAGAAGCTTCCCAAGTTAGTCAAGGGAACAATAAAAAGCAATTCCTCCTATTCAGAGCTGATCCCTTTGTAACTGTAATAACTGCAGCTGCCAAACAAGATAGCAGTGCACATTTGTCAGACAATCACTCATATTTCATTAATATTTCTGCCAGAAGACAGAGAATGTTTCCTGCTTTTCTTCCTTTATTCTAATACGAACTTTATCACACACTTGGGTATTGACAACTATTTTAAAGTTGACAGGCACTGGGTAATTATCAACCCTTCCATGAAACTTCAGAATATTTTAGTGTTCCTTTCCCAAAACTCACTGCTGGTGACAACCATCTGTCACATGTGCAGAGCTATGCGAGTTTAAAAATAAAAGAGCACCTCCCCACACAATGTTCTTCCTTTCCACTGCCACTCCTCTCTCCCTGCTGCATTCTTGTGTAACTCTGGCTGCCAAGCCTTTGGGCCCCAGCCCCAGCAGGGAATTTCAGCCCCTYCTCCAAGGCAGGTGGCAGCAGCATCCCTGGGTAAAGCCCAAAGCAAACACAGTAAAGCTGTAACAACAGAGGAATAAGGTGCTCCCTGAGACCACGCTGGATGGATACCGAAACAATCCAGTATTTATATTTTTGCTATCTCTTACTGATGGCTAACAGAAGATAAACAAGGCTTAAAGAGGGAAAGAGCACCAAGGCAGAAGCAGAGGCGAGAGGGTGAGAGGCAGAACATGCCCAGCTGTTGCTCCTTGGCACTGGAATCCCCTGAGGTGAGGCAGCTCTGATTTAACCTCACACTAACCTTTGCAAGAGAGCACAGGCACAGCCCCCACACTCAGCACCACTTTGGGGAGTTTCCAGCACCAACTCCTAAACGCCCTTGRGCTCACCCAAGCTGCTCTCCCTGCAGGGTGCCTAATTCACCTAGAGAAGATGAAAAGGGGGCTTGCTCATGGTTCACACACATTTGCATGAGAGGAAAAAATTCTACTGCATTAAAGAATGTGCTTCTGAGATCTAATGGCAAATTCACCTTAGGGGAAAAAAGCGAAGATTTTCAAACCAGATAGACAAAAAATATATAAATAAACAAGGTAGCAATTCCCAGAGCAATGTGGTAGATTTTTCATGTCAAGATACAGATGCATCTAACAATTGCAGTTTAGCTCACTCATAAATTACTGACAATGAGGTAATTACCCAGCACCAGTCCCTGCCCTCTATTATTCAGAGATCAAGACTTTGTCCTTGTCTTTTACTCCTTCTACTCAAATACATAGATACAACCCATTCAATCTACTCCACTACATATTATTTTATATTGTTAACAGATAAATTATTTTATATTTTTAACATCTTAGAGGTGCACAAGAAACCACTCCATTTGTAGGTAGTAATTCCCAGTGCTGCTATGCATTCTTACTGACAATACAACCCTTGCTCTCAGTTTCCAAACAGATTGAAACCATTTTTGTTGCTTTACCATGATCTGATAATTCCAGTTATGTTAAACTCTTCTTCATTGAGAATTCCATCTAACATTACTTTATTCTTACTAACCCATATGCACAGCTCACAATCAGATATTCACCTGCTTAAAAAAATTTCTGAGCCTGATCTAACCCTCCACTACTTCAGGATGGAAAATACCCTTAGGATATCCATCAGTTCTGTAGAAACTCACCTGTTCCTCTGTTTTTTATAACATGCCAATTGTGGCACAGTGCATTTAACAGAGCCCCCCAAAAATGAAATATATTTTAAACTATACAGGTTCCTTCCTGTTTTGCTGAAACCGTGCAAGGCTTCTTATTCACATTTTCTAAGGCAAAATGGTAACTCAAAGACTAAATAAAAACAACTGCTCTCTCCTATGAATTCAAGAGGGATCAAAACTCAGGCAGACAGATTCTTCTGGCATTTGACAGAAAGAAGAGAGAGAACAGAAGAACCAAGAGACGTGCCTGAACACAGTAATTTATCCTCCACGTTCCCACGTATTTGAAGGCACACCAGGTAAATATGTACCACTGAGAATTTCCAGGGAATTAGAATGGTATTACTACATTATACTTTCAAAGCRAGCCAACCTGTCCATGTTGAGAAGCCATTAAAATGTTATTCAACAGCTCATTGCCTCAGGCTGCAAAGCTCCTCAGAAACAGAGAGGTGAAGATTTCCCTCAGGAAGTCTTCCTCCTACAGCAGGACATGTGTGCTTCTGTGAGCTTCAACATGCCTTGTGGGAGCTGAAGTCACTGAACAGCAGCAAAGAGGAGCAGCCAGGCAGGCCACCTAACAAGCAATTCCCAGCACAGGAGCAGCTGTAGCTCCAGGGGGGCTTCCCTCTCTCGGGGACTGCAGAACTTCAGCCCATCAACCTCAGGTGGCTGCAGGCAGCATGGAGCAGACAGAGGACACAGCAATATTCATACTAAAAAACACACAGTGGAAGGAAGAGCAGTCATCTTCTGAGCAAGAACACTTTTTCCAACTGTGTTGTGTTCTTCTCAGAAAGGCCCAAATAGAAAAAAATGGCATTTTTGAGCCTGTGTGAGTCACAGAATGAAATCTGCAGAAGTGTCGCCGCCAGTTGACAAAAATTCTAGCTCCTGATGAGCAGTAAATAAGATTGTTCCACAGCTGACACACATAACCTGGTACGTTATTAAACAGAGAGAGTAAAAGCCTAATTATCATTTTGTAGAGAAAGCCCTCTGTAAATCTGCCAACATAATTAAAAAACATAACACTCATTAGCCTTTTGCATACTGTGTTTGTGGTTTATTAGAGGAAAGCAGCAGCTCATATAGAGGTCACACTGGGTCAGTTCAGTCTTCTAACACCTAGAATAGTCTAAAAGTTTTGAAATTAATGCAGTGGTAAAAGCAATTTCTCTAGAAAGAGTCAGGAAATATCAATTATTGTTTATACAGCTGTTAAATTGTGCAAGTATCTTATATTTTGTTACCCTAAATGCTAACATTAATGTGGCACTGTAATGATGTCCTTCCAAAGTCACATTTACCTTTCTGTTCTCCTGCTTTTAATGCAAACTAAAATATAAATCAGAGCACTGCACTTTATTACAGCTCTGAACAGAACTCCCACAGCTGCACACATAATGCCAGTGTGGGCTCACATGTGGAGGAGCTGGGCTCAGTTCCATCCTCCTTTGTGCACCCCCATGGGCAGCTCTGACTGTGACAATCACCACCAGCACCACTGCTGCCTTCAGCTTCACCCAGCAGTGACAGCTGGAGAAGGCAGTAATGACAGCTTTGGGAAAATGGATGAACAGAGACACAGACCTCCCTCCTGCTTATTCCTCCRGATTCTGGAAATCATGGTCCAGGGACCTGCAGCACAACTAACTTGCCTCTTGCAGTTGTCTGACTGTCCTAACTTTAGCACACATTCTGCCTTAGATAGCCAAAAAGAGGGAAAAAAGTCCAAGTTTATTTCAAAGTACAACCTCCACAGGAGGGTCATCATCTCTCATCTCCCCTGCCAACAAGGTTTTAGCATGTTGCCCCATCAGCACATCTCTCCATTAGCTCAGAGCCTCACTTGGACTGCTGAGAATATCTGTTTGTACTCGAGCCCCAGGTCTGACCTGCTCTTAATTCTTCCTCGGCCTCATTAACTGCAGGCTGAGGCACTGGAGCTGCCTAATGATTTGTTACTGTCAGGTCTCACATAAATCAGAGCACTGATGATGAGTTATGGAGGCATTTGCCTCACCTACTAGAAAAACCAGCATACCTTAAATAGAGGTAGTTTATCAGGGGGAGGAGATGCCAATCATTCCATGTGAGATTCACCTCTCCCAGCCCCACCAGGCTCTGTGATCACAGGCACAAAGCACTTAGAGGGAATTGCCCCCTTTGTTCCCACWCCAGGGAAGCACATCAGCAGTGGTCAGTGAGAAGCAAAAGGTTATCTTGGATGCTGCWCACACTCACTATGGTTGTCTATCAGATATCTGCCCTAGCAATCACTCATGGAAAGAACAAAATGTAACTTCATTATAGTTTTTAGCACTGCTCTGTCAGACACAGAATTAAAACCAAGAAAGCATCTTCATTCAAAGGTGAAGATGGTTCTGACAACTTTTTGATGTGTACTTTGGGAAGAAATTTCCCCAAACCGTTTTTAGTCTCAAAAAAATGTTTTCTCTGAAGGTTTTGAGTACAGTGATAGCTGTCTCCATTTAAGTTATTTAAAGAGATATAAATGGAAAAGGGGSACCTAGGGAAAGCAATACATAATAACTTTTAGGACTATCTTAAGAACCTAAGAATTTAAGAATTTTTTAATTTGTTTCTGGAGTTACCACCACTGTTGACTTTGGGGCTGAAGGCTGGTTCCATCCTAAACAGATATAATGCTCCCAGATATCTGTGATCAGACACTCATAAATGGGAAGATAACTGGAACCTTAGCAGTGTAGGGACCATTACTGATTCCTGATTTAAAAGCAGRTAAATTTTGGGTTCTGCTGAGATGTCTCCTGGTACTTTGGAGAGAGATTTTGCATTTTATTTTGCTATTACTTTCAATATTTATGGTTAACATTTTGAATCCACATTTCCAGTGAACTTATAGTTCTGCATTGCTACTTCTTGTCTGGGGAGCCAGAATGCTCTGTCTTGTTTCTACCAAACATTTTCTGAGAAAAACAGCAGCAGCCTTTGGTTGCAGAAGTGACTAATGTGCCAACCTGCAAAAGAGACTTTTATACAATTACAGCCTTACAAACACTGAACATACTACATTTTCTCATGGTTCTGCCACACTGGGGAAAGACAGAGGTGCTTATATTCAGAGTGATTCACTCATACCTACAGAAAATGCAGAACTAGCAAACAAGAACAATTTGTACATTTAGCTCTAGCTGACAAGGCTTTTAAATAATCAACTATGTCATAGTGGGTTAGAAGAATCATTTACCTTRTGCAAAAGTTTGCATTGCTCTTGTTGCTGAGCATGCAAACTGCACCACTGCAACCTCAGCTTCCCGTGCAACCACTGCAGGTATCGAACATCCACTCTGCCTTCGGGTCCTGCTTCACCTGGGCCTTCCTGGCTCTCGGGCACATCATCTTCACACTGAAAGCAGGAAAGAATACCAGACTGGTTTGAATTAGTTTCAGTATTTTCAAGTCATTCAGTAGTGAACATACAAGATATTCAGGCCAAAGAAGAAGAAAATCGCCCTAAAATGAAGTCAATTCCAGCAGCACAGAGAAATCAGAACACAGGTCTGGGAACAGCCTAAACAAGTAGAGAAGTGTGGAATACATATCAGCTTCTCAGCTGTGATGTGGTGAGCTGTCTCCCCTCCCATCTTTAATTTTCCATACCCAGGAAGACACAGTGTTCCTGAGACAGCAAGCATATCCTTTACCCAGATGGGAAAAACTGTATTTTGACTGCATTCTAATATGTCAAAGAACATAAAAAACAGATTTAGCTCCTGCAGTGTCTTCCTGAGACCCCATTTTGTAAATCAATAACTTATATAGGGACAAAATTGTGGGCCTCTACTTGCCCAGCTATTTTCTTTTCTCCATCCAGCATTTCCCGTCTGGTATGATTGAGGAAAAGAAAAAATCCTGCAGCTGGCAGAGACCAGAACTCCACAGAGGCACTCCCAGCTACAGTTGTATCATCTGTCTTGCTTGTTTTGCCTTTTTCCAGAGTAATTTGGAAGGAAGAACAGAGAAGCAAAGAGTTTCCATTTGTTCATCTTGTCCCACTTTCCCTCTGCTGCAGTTGAAAACCCACCAACAGCCAACATCTTCATCTTCTGCATGAAATTCCTGCAGCACATTTGTTGTATCTCTTTCCCAGGAACACGGGGAATTCCACCTCCCCCAGCCCCTTGCACAAAGAGATCATTCACATGTACAGACAGATCTCTCCGTTTGCAGCTAAGACTCCTGCAGATTGCAAATTAAAAGGGGAAGAAGCCATGGGTAGTTTTACTTCTGATGCCAGTAATACCATTTAAAGTAGAGCTTTCCATTTCATGCAGTCTATAGGAATTACACACAATAAACAMAACCCATCATTCCAAACATTTTTACCACAACATGTCATAAGAAGTAGAAATAACACAGAACTGCAAAGACCTGGTTATTCAGAATGGATGTTTGCCATTCTGAAACAAAGTGTCTCCCAGTTCTTAGACTCTCAAGACATTTCTTTTAAAAGCCTATTTGAAACATGACTGTTTGCAAGAAAACACTTAGGCAGATATTTGGACCCACAGACCTTGATGGTATTTAAGCATATGTGCTTCCCTGCTTCACAGATTTCCACGTTCAGTAAAATCTTCCAAAGATCCAGTTGGCAGGCAAAGTTTGGATGTAGCTCCAATTTGGATCCTAAACTAACAATGCAAACTGTAAAATGAAGAGATCTAATCTTGCCTAAAGTGCAGATTTCAAGAGAAGTGTGTCTACAATCACGATCAAATAACCCCCTAACACTTGTTTTAACTTAAATATCTCCAGCTGACAGGGCCTCTATTACAATGAGTGTCCCTATTATTCATAAGCACAGAAATACTGTTCTGGTCACACACCAAACTATATCAGTATTACAGGTCTGCTCCCTTTTGCTCTGTGGCTCAGATAAACAAATGCTATAAATCACAGAGGTGCAGGGCTGGTAAAGGGCTTCTACTTTAAAGGCACAGATTCATCTTTAACAAAAAAAAGGAGAAAAAAAAAAGAAAAAAGAGTTTGTGTCAACTCCAACATCCCTCTTCTCCCTCTGCTCCTTTGTCTCCAGGCTCCTAAACCAAGGYACTGTGTCCTAGGACACTGCAGTCCAAGCCAGTAGCTCCACAGCTCAGATGTTTGGCCCCAGACAGGAAGGTTTCAGGACCAGGACACCATGCAGATATGATTACCAAGCTACCCATTAGCACGGTAGCCAAGCAGCTGGATATTAGTCACGGCAACAGAGAAAACTCACGTGTAAAGAACATTAAAACACCTCACATAAGCAGCTAGAAAGCCACAAGACCAAAGACAGACTTGGGAATCCCAGATTAAAATCTGCAGTGTCCATAATTTACAGTCCTACTCCGACTTCCCTGGTTAGAGGTTTCAGAACAGCACAAATACTGCTCTCCTGGGGATTTATTTCAGGAAGGAATGGCATTAGACTCGATTGCTTTGGCAGTACAGTGACAAACACCATGCAGAGCTAATTTTATTGTAGCAACCTGCCTTATTAATATTAAAATAAGGAAGCCAGCCAATGCATTTTTAACAGGATCTCTCCATTATTTATTTCACAAACTGCACAAAAAATTTACTTTTGCTATGAAATACTTAGCCTGGCATAAAGTAAACAAGGTAAAAAAAAAAAAGGTCTTGCATATTATACTGTGACCTCAATTTCCAGTCCCATCTTTACAATCTAAGACTATTTACTGCTCTCCCAGGGGGTGAAAAATCACTAAACCACCGGCCCAAGCTACAGGCTTTGCTTCAAGTATCACTGTGAATTTATCTAATCTATGCAGCAGTCCAGGTACACACCTACACTCACTCTGAGATACAGAAGTGCATATTTTTTTAGTCCAGTTCACAGAGAGAGCAGCCAAARCAACTACCCAGAGACCCCAATGGCCCTCCCACACTTGGAATGCTCCACACCACTTTTGGAAGAGATCATTCCACAGCCACTCCCCAGAGAAGCTTTTTGCTTGCCAACTGTGCGCTGCAATTAATGCTTCTCTCTGATTCCATTTCAGAGAAGGGATGTGCCTGGATCAGCTCGAGGAATTGGTGGCACAGCCTTGCAGTTCARAAGTCCCATGAGCAAACATCAATGCCCTCATCACCACGTTGAGGCTTTTCCCATCACTGTGATACCTGAGCTGGGCTGGTCAAACTGGGAGATGCCAGAGCACCCCTGAGCAGTGTAACTTAGGAAAATTGATTAAGCAGAAGATAGAATGAAGCTCCTCATTTCACTCCCACCATAACTCACCCCAAAGGAGCTTTCTACCCAAAAGCTCCAAGTACTGCTGTTAGAAGTTTTCAGYATCCACTCATTGGCAAGACTAAGAAAAGCAAGCACAAGCCTGATCAAAATGACAAGCATACATTTACATGAGCTCCCTCCAAGCCAGTTTCTGAACTATCATCCTGCCCACACTTCAGCAGAAGCACCTCTCCTGTGGTAAAAGATCCAGGAGAAATAAACAGCTAAGCCCCAGAACAAATACACCTTCCAAGACACCACCCATCACCATCCCAGCTAAGGTAGCTCACAAACTACAAAACCTACCCCAGGCTCACAAATACACCTGTGGCTTAGTCAGACAGAAACATGGTTTATGTCCCAAAAGCATATATTTAACAATTTGTGCAAGGCAGCCTAGAATTCAGTCTTTATCACACATATTTTGCCCTAAACTTTCCATCCCAAGCTATTTAAAGTCAAATTATTAAAAAAAGGTGTCAGATCATTCCCAAAAAGTCTGAATAGGCTTGTGGTTAGACAATGCAGCAAGTGCACTAAAAAATCCCCAACACTGCCAAAGCCCTCCTGGCAGAATTGTTCTGAGCAGACAAGTCAGAGTCATGAAATACAGTGAACTGAAAAAAGCCATCAGATATGAAAGTACTCAGAGGAAAAGAATAAGGGGTGGGAGAAAGGAGGGTGTGAAAAAGACATGGTGCTTCATGAATTTTCAGCCACATTCCATACATCTGAGGAAACAACTTGCATGCAATGTGCTTGGAGAGAAATTAAAGATTAAGAAGTCTCAACTTCAACAGCAGAAATGAAGCTGTTCTTTTTGGTTTGAAATACAAAGCAATCCCATGTTATCAGAAATCAGAGAGCAGGTGTAGCAACAGTGGATGGAGAYAAATTAAACAAGTACTTCATCATATAAATACTTCATCAAAGAACAACACAGGCACCAGAGTGTTTACAGACATAGGAGAAGGGAGCATTTTTTCCACTACTTGCTCTATTTGAGGATTTTAGTGAGTTGGTATGGAGTAGATTTTGCTCTGCTCATACATTTTGATTTACTAAAACTCCAAAAACTGATTTAATGCAAAATTCTTTGCAGATCCAGYGATATGCCATTAGCAGGACTGCAGAGGAAACGCTCTGCTGTGCAAATTATCTAGACTTTCTACACTATTCCTACTGATATAGGAATCTTTAAGGCTTATAAATCCTTACCTTAATAAATTCACTTTGCTCTGAGCAGGCACTGGAATAGAAAAGGCCGTGCTGCCTGCACTGCTGTAAAACACAGCCCCGGCAGGGCTGGCTCCCCCAGGGATGCTCTTTTCTGACTGTGAGCTGCCACCTGTCGGCCCAGGACAGAGCCCAGCTCATCCCCACCGAGCTCTGCCTTTTCCCAGGCATTTTCCAAATCCCTCCAAGCACCAGCTCTCTGCCTCCACACSTGGACAACCAGCAAACCATCTGCTGCTCACGCTACCCATGGAGAAGCAAGCCTGCCGGAACATGGGTAAGATGTTTAACCCAGGGATAGATGCACTAGGTCGACTCCCTGACACTAATCCTTGAGCAGAACAACACAAAGCAACTGCCAGCTGAAGCCTCCAGTGCCCATTCCCAGCCCACTGCTCACCTGCACGGGACTGACTCCAGGTCTAGACAGAAAACATTTACTCACCACTCAGATCTTAACTGCTTACCACTCACCACTCAGATCTTAACTCCTCTCAGCCCACAGCCTGGTATCACAAAGGTGGGTAGGAGCACGTTTAGATCCTCACTGCAGGGCTCAGGAAAGGCAAGGCAGTCCCATAAATCAAGCCAATAAAGTGCTTCTGCAGCTTTTACTGAGCGCTCGTTCCGAGCCACTCATAATTCAGACATTGGTTTTGATGTGACATAACATATGTTAACTTCTGTAATTACACATCTTTAAACAGAACAGAGTTTTTTCTTGTTTTTTTTTTCTAATTAAACACCATAGCCAGATATAACAGTATCAGACATGCTTTCTTAATTAATACAGCCATATATCTATCTGCAGGAGGGAAAATGTGAAAAGGAACAATCTGAGCAGATGAATGCAAAAAGGACAGCACTATTTTCATTAATAGCACCATAAACAACACTAAATGGATTTCCTCATAGACAAGACAGGATCCAGATTAGATTTATACAGGGAAAGATAGATGGTGTAAAAACCCATTGCCAAATGGTGCACATACCAATTAAATCTCCAGATATTTGCATAGAAGAGTAAGTTTTCCACAAGCATGAGTGCTCTCAACATGGAAGTTACGCTCGTATCGCGTTCAGCAATTAAAATAAAAAAAGTGAAGCCCTGTGTTTCCTCAAGGCCTTTTAGCTTTTAAATTTCTATGCCTCTTGTAAGAATTACTACTCACAACAGCACTCCCAAGAGCTTACTCTTGGCAAAGAGTGAAAAAGAGAAGGTGCTGAGGGAAGACAGAAAATGTGAACACAGCTCTTACCCATGCCTGCCTTGTTCAAACAAGCCTCTCTGGCAGTAGCCACGGGCCTGAGGCACTAGAGCACATCAGTCCTTTATCCCATCCCTCCCCACTCATTTGGGAGGCTGTTTAAGAGCTCTGCAATACAGCAAAAGCACGAGGCCTTTAAAAGAGCTTGGCAGCGCTGCCTAATCTTTAGAGCTGCAGGGTTTTAAAAGAACGYTAAAATCCCAATGCTCACTGCATTATATATTCAGACAGAACATGGAAACTCAACATCCTAAGACCAACACRTGGCAGGGCAGAGCTTAACTGGGAGAGTGTTCTTCAAGGCTCATGAAATGCAACATACAGATAATGCCTTGCACTGCTTTTTCCCCCTGCCTGCAGCTGTAATTCCCCTTGCCCATGGCCATTTGCTCCACTGTGGCCAGAGAGGAGCCCCTGGAGACAGAAAGATGCAGCTCCCTGCAGCAACAGCACACCTGGAGCTAGGGGAGCACAGGGGAACAGCACCTGCCCTCCAGGAGAGAGGAGACAGAGCTCTGCTGTGGGTAAGGGCCTGCCATGCCCCTCTCCACACRTTCCTGAAGGAAAAGTCCTCCTGAGGGAAAAGTGCTTTGTTTCAGAGGCTCCTCTCAACCTCAGACCCAGGCTGCTGACAGTGGGACACCACAAACAGATGCTGACATTTAACTCCAGAGGCTGCAAAGACAATCAGAATGTACCAAAGGCACTGGCTGCTCCCCGGCACTGGAGGGCAGGAGAGGCACTGAAACATCTCAAAATCCCTCTCGTGTCCCCAACAGCCTGGGAAGGAGTTCCCTGTGCTGGATTTCAGCAAAGTACCAGTGTGACCATRGTAAACCTTCCTACCAGCACACCAGTCCTCACCATTTGCTCCTCACACAGCTCAAGGGCCTGTCTGCTGAACCCCATCCAGAACACGTCAGCTGTAATGTCAAGCTCAAGAAATTCTGCAACTCAGACATTACCAGAGACACAGCAGATTCAATAAATTATAAGCCTTTCTGATCAGTTCAGACTTGTCTTTTAGAGTGTTTTACTTTGACATGCTGTCTAGAAAAAAAAAAATAAAACACTTCTTAATTGTGCATTCACTGTGTCAAGCAAAGACAAATGTTGGTAACTGCACATCTTCCAGCGTAGCACAGRAAGAAGGTACCATGACAAGTTCAAAGTATGCTACAACAGACTTGTCAGCAACACTGAGGTGAGGGAAATTCTGCAGGAGAAACCTCAGGGATCCTGCACCCTCTGCTCAGGTTTAGCAGATGGCTTAYAAAAAAGGAGTGCTCCTTAGCAGCTACTGAATCCAGCAACAGTAATAGCAGAAAAAGGGCAAAAACATAAATGGTGAGAATTACTAGGAAGACAGGAGGACAAAGAGAATAGAAGTGTAAGCTGAGGGAATAAGGGAGGAAAACCAAAAAATGAAAGCTGACAGACTAATACAGCCCATAAAGATCTGGAAAGTAATTACGCCTCTGAGTCAGAATCAATAAGGTTAATAAAATCCCCTCCTCTGTCCTCACTRGAATTGATGAAGACATGGAAAAACTGCAGAAAACTACTTTTCACTGAAACTAGTGCCCAAGGTTTCCTGGTTTTCTACTAGGGGGAACATTGAGCTGGGCTGGTACTTTAACACTTTCCTCTAATACCATGGTTTATGGAACAGCAGTGACTGTCAGGTTTCTGTAAAAGGAAGGCATTGCAAGATTAGACCAAGCATAACCCTTACACTATACTGCAAACAGCCAGTGAGCCAAACTAGACCACGACAAACAAAAGATCAATCAAATTGCAAACCTAAGGGTCAGAAGCCATTTTATCTTCATTTTTGCCCACCAGAAGTAATTAAACTGAGTTCACTTTGGCATGCTAGAGACACATGCATGAATTCCAAGCACAAGAGACATAATGGCTCTATTTGTTGATTACTACAAATTCACAAAAGGGGAGGGGCATCCAATTTCACTCAGAGGCCCAGAAGCAGACAGGGGGAATTAGTGGAAACAAGAACCAGTGTTTGTACATCTCCTGATGATCATGAGGGGATATAACATCACTACACCCATTTAAAAAGCTCAACAGCCTCCACACATAATCAAATTACAGGGCACACAGATTAATTTCAGCTGTAGAAATAAAAGAAGCACAGCCAGTCTTCTTCCCTGAAAACAGGAAGAATATGTGCTCACAAATACTGCTATTACCTGTCCAAACCGTCACAGATTTGGAGAAAGCTGGGGTGGTGTCATTGAAATTTAAAATGCGAGGTAAATAAGAATTAGTCAAATATTGAATGTGCTAAAAAGGCAAGTTTATATCAATTATATGCTTCTCAGAGAGAATGAGAACTCCCCAGGTGTGCCTCCCAAGTTCAGTGAAGGAGACAGTTTCAACTACAGGTTTTCAGCTGTGTCTTGTACACTTGGATTTGTTCTGTGTGAATAGGAATCAATAAATGGCACTTGAGAATAATCTGCCAGTACATGATCACCAAAGCAACAGAAGACGTTGAGACATCACAGCAGCGAATACCTGATGGAAATTCCCAAGGGGTGTCAGAAGCCTTTGAAAAACTTGTCCATCAATTACTGGCCCAGTGCTTTAATGCAATTAACAGGCGAGAATTCCCAAGCAGACACTTCAGTGCATCGATATGAGCCTCCAATTCAGATTGTACTTAAGTCTTTATAGATCTAACAGAGTTTGTGATTACTTCTTCTAAAGAGTTGGCCAGTGCAAGGTTTGAACTTCCACTTACTGCCTCTGGAGTCACCAACCTGCAGACAGATGAGCACAGTAAATTCAGAGAACCTGAACTGCTGCAGCCCAGCTCTGAAGTTTATCATGGATTATGGATCCCAGTTTATCATGGATTATGGATCCCCTCCTCCTTCTCCTCCTGCACAGCAACACGGTTTGCTCCTTTAACTGTTTTCCCTCCCAGTTTATAAACTTCACATGGCCAGGGAAGGACCTGCCCCAGAATCCTGGCTCAGGAGACACTGCAGCTCTGCCCTGCCCAAAAACACGAGCTGGAAGTACCCTGAAGGAATCTCTTACCTAACACAGGAAAGCAGCCAACCCCCARAACCACCCCAGGCTACCAACCATGCCTGTCCTTGCCACAACTACTTCACAGTGAGTTCTGACTACATTGGCACTACCTGTTACCACCCTTCATCATCTCTGAGTTTATCATTTCAGGAATCACTTAACTCTTGGTTCTGAAAATGTAAGCACGTGCAAAAGTCAGCTTGTGGAAGCTTYTCCCAGCTCAGGTTCAAAAGATTAAGAATGCCACACAGAGCCTGAGCTCCTTGTCCATCATGTGTCATGAATACCCTCGTACCTCTGAAAATCCTTTAGAGCTGATGGAAGTGTTCAATTTGCAGGGAAAGAAAACGGTGTTGCTAAGGAACTGCAAAGGAAAAAAAGGCCAGAGTGTGGTAGCCTGAAATGAAATTATTTAAATTAATTRCCCGTTGATATGTTGGGTATTTGGCACATTATCAGCAATTCAGCAGGCTTTGTTTTAAACTTGGGCTGAAAGAACAGTCAGAACATGATTGTACACTTAATTTAGGGATTAGCTCCATTCTCTCTTCTCACACAGCAGACCCTGTTCATCTCTGCGGATTTCAGACAAAATTCTAAAAGCAAACCACATGAATATCAGTYTGAACTAAAGCTATGCCTACTGTTTTTGAGACTCCTTTCCTTTTAAATGAAGACAAAGGGTAAGGATTCTCTCCAAATTTATTCTCACTGGTAGACCAACAGATGTACTTTTCCAGCAAGTACTGGCTTTCACACTTTGCTCATTTTGGCAGAGATCTCAGCCATGCACAGAACCAAATGTATTTCATGGATTTTTGTTTTGCAACATTTTCACTTCAGGAAAATTGTTTGTAATCATTAAAGATTCCATTCAGTGGAAGATTTTTCAAGTTCTCAACTGAGAATTTAATTTCAATTGTTTTAAAGAGCATTCCCTTCTCTTTCTCCTATTTTTTGAGACAGATCTTTCCCGAGTGAAGGTTTTTTCCTCTTCTTTTACCTTTTTCCTTCTCTTTTACTGAAATAGAAGAGAGTTAAGACTGCAGAGACTACACGTCTGGTGTGTTAACTTACAAGATGTCAGGTAGCAAAGTGACAGCCTCACCCTCCCCCTCTCTTACTGAGATTTTGGGGTTTTATTGTTGAACACTGGCTGATGAGCAGGCTTTGCCACATGAATAAAAATAACAAAAATAACAAAATAACAACAGCCAGCAAATAACAATATCTAACAGCAATAAAACTTAACACTTTTATGAAACAAACAAACAGCAGGTTTTCATGAGTGGTTTACAAGGAGCTGATTCACTGACCAAACTGAGGTGTGTGACCCACCCATCTCCTCCTTACCCACCACTGCCTCCTTGCATACTTGCCAGTGCGTTCCTAGATCTTCATTTGCTTGGCATCTAAAGGTTGAATTTATTGGTATTGCAATGCCTAGTTGATCAAATAAAAGGTAAGACCTCTCCCTCAAAATTGCATTTGTTTTAACTTTCTTGTGATGGAGAATCACAAAACCCACTAGTTATGCTATAACTATATTCTTTTTTTCCCTTGTAAATATCTGTTTTTATTGGAGCATGAAAACTGCTGGATGAACACCTTACAAGAAATGCTTCCATTAATACAATGAGCTTTAAATACACAAACTAACTCCAACTTCCAGTCTATGCAATTTTTGTCTTGTTTATTAAAAAAAAATTCTGACTCTTAAGCCTTTCCAAACACTGTTTTGGACAGTTATGGAGTTAAAACATTTAATACGCATTTCATGCTTTTTGAGAAACATGAGTACAGAAGGTGAGAATTGCAGTGAAAGACACACCAGTATGTGTGGCCATAAGAGATAACATTGTATTACCATAGTTCTTTCATCCCTTTTTGGGAATTGCAAAACTTGAAGCCTTCAGAGAAAATAACACAGGTGCTGTCYTACTCCCTGAATTCATGTCACATTTCACTTGTCACTCTTTTGTAACAGAAATTAAGAAAAAAATTAACAAAAAAAGATTTAAAAAATAATAAAAAAATCTCCTGCTACTGCAGATGAAAACCAAGAAAAAAAGAGAAGTAGAAAGTAAAAAGTTGTCCAGCAGTGTGTTTTTTCTGAAATCTCAAGGCACCCTTCACATAAGTAGATGCCACTGCCAGTCACAGCTCAGCCTCTTGTGCTCCCTCTTCTGTGCAGCAAATAATTGTAGTGCAGCAAGAGTGGCCCCTTTCCTCAAAATACTTCTTGTAATGTTGTTACAAAAAGGATTCTTTCCCTTGAACTGTTTTCCATTTGTACAAGTGTTTTCCTTCTAAAGACATTGTTTTTATATTGCAGCTTTCCAAACTTTTGCTTTCCTGTTTGCTGCCCCCTAAAAAGACTCCAGAAAACCAGGGAAAAAACATATATGGGTTCAAGAAAGACCACACACCTTAGACACCAYGAGATAATCAGCAGGTAGGGCTTCTGACCTACAGAGTCCTTTGGCAAAAAACTAAGTAATTCTGTGATCCTGTCATCTTGAAGCAGACTGAGCAGTAACTAAAGTCTGACTAGATGATGGCTACTTCAGAACAGACTTTCTATGTACTAACAGCTTCTATGAACAAAAGAAAAAAACATACTCTAGTGTGTTCTCAAAGGTCATTAGTTACCTCAAGGGCAGGAGCTGCCATTTGAGACCTTGTTGTTTGCAAAAAGTATTATTTGCCTTATCTGCTCTACTCAACAGTGCCAACACTGCCAGCATTCACTGCTAACCTGTTTCCCTGCCCTGYAGAACCACTCACAGCTCAGTCTGCGAGCCCAAGACCCAGAAGCAGAGAGACTGAAGAGATTCACTAACCTCCACAGTGGTCTCACCCATACTGGAAATAGGGAATTCAGGCAGGGGTGGGAGCTTGATAAAGAGAAAGAACTGTGGTGGTGTTCACAGGGGTCCCAGGACGAGGGAAGAGATGAGAATCTTGACTCCATGTTTCAGAAGGCTGATTTATTATTTTATTATATATATATTATATTAAAAGAAAATTATATACTAAAACTATACTAAAAGAATAGAAGAAAGGATTTCATCAGAAGGCTTAAAAGGAAAGGAATGGGCTAATAATAAAATCTTGTGACTGACCAGAGAGTCCAAGACAGCTGGACTTTGATTGGCCATGAATTAAAAACAACCACAGGGACCAATCACAGATGCACCTGTTGCATTCCACAGCAGCAGATAATTATTGTTTTTCTTCTCCTCTGAGGCTTCTCAGCTTCTCAGGAGAAAAAAATCCTGGCAAAAGGATTTTTGTAAAATATGTCTGTGACAAAGAACCCCTAAGCTGTGCACACAGAAAGCTTAGAGAAGGGAAAGAAAACAGACACTGGCCTTTTTTGAAGCTGCAGTCACTTACCTGCCAAGGCACCAGGACAGCACCCATGACACCCTGGTGGTGACACAGCTGCTGTCACAGGTGACTCGTGGACAGGGTGGGGTGGAAGGACACAGCATGCTCACCGTGCACACAGAGGTCCCATCCCCAGTCTGCACTCTGTTCCGAGCCAGGAGCTGCTCCAGGAGGCCAGGGCAGTGCAGCAGCCAGGAGAAGGCCAGCAGCAGCTCCCGGCTGCCCGCGGAGCCRTCGGCCGGGAGCCGCTGGAGCTGGGGCCGCCCGTAGCCGTGGTACCACAGAGCCCACTTCACAAACCTCACCTGGGCACCTGGAAGAGARAACCACCAGACAGTGACACCCTGCAGCACTGCATTCAGCCACCCAGCTCCACAGCGCTGCCTCCTCGGAGGGCAGCACTCTTAACCCAGCCTCAGGAAGGCAGTGGGGACTCAGTCTTTATCAAGGGTCATTGTAGCCTTGAGCTGGAGGTAGAAATGAGATGGATGAGATGCTTGGGGTTTTGTGTAGAATGGCTGAATCTTTATTGTACATAGCTTACTTTTATATGATATTCAACATACCCTGTTTGAATTTAATAGGTTAGCAAATTACTGAAACTCAGTTGATTGGTTGGTAATGGCTAATGTACATGTTGATCAAATTTTTTTCTTTCCAGATAGTTCATATTTTTTCTTCATGGACTCACAGGACAGACTTATTTTTGTAGCTGCGAACTCCTTTCTCATAAGAATAGATTGTTATGTAAACTGATTTTTTTTTCTCATGGGAGCTTAACAGGTTAGTTTAGCCAGAATAGTAAGGTTTAAACCATGTTTTATAAGGCTTTTCTTTTATAAGGTTTTATCTATATGTAACAATCAACAACTGGTGAAGGACAGGAGGGAAAGGATAAAAGCCTTCTTTATACGCCCCATTCTGATTGCAGGAACTACTGCTCAGGGAAAAGAAGAAATTCAAACTTGGGATCAAGACCCRTAATCGCCTCTTGGAAATTACCAAAGGCAACAAAGGCAACAAAGGCAACTAGCCATCCTCACTACAATGGGACTCCAATTCACCTATTCATTTTTCATGAGTCACCAAGCATGCTATGAATTAGTAAACACTCTGAACCACTCTGCTCCTGAACTAAACTGGAATTTAGAGATAGGARCTTCACAGCCTGCTGCAAATCTCTGAGCACCAGAGAGCAGAGATAATGCAGCACAGCACATGGGCTATTAAATTCTCAGGAATGCTCTGATCCATATTCCTTCACACCAGCAAATGTTACCTGACAGCTACAAGACAGGCACTGCAGGGCTGTAAAATACTGAGGAAACATAGAGAAAGTTATTATTAAAAAAGTTCTGCCCAATAAACCTTGGCCCTGTACTAAGTCAAAAACAGAATAAAGAACATAATTAGGGGGACAATGAAAACAACACATACTGGCTAAGAACCAACAGCTGTAAAAGGAAGACCTGCTCAGAAAGTTTCTGGAGTTCTCTGAGGGCTACAAGAAGCAAGTGATTAAGGAAGATTCAACCAGTGCAAGACATTTACACTTCCCACTGGGATTCAGCTTGCACAAAGAAACCAAGGCACTGCAGTGGGGGGAGAGGAAAAGCCTTGGATCAATGACAAGTACCCAGCAGACAAGAACCAGAGGGCAGGAACAAATAGTGGTTTCACATGAGGGCTCTGTGCTAAACAGCTGCTGTTCAAACAACTCAAAATGACACTTAGACAACGTGACAGTGACAGAAAACTTGGTGCTGATGTGATATTAGTAGTAGAGAATGCAGGCAGATCATGAAGGACTGCAGAACCTTGAGCCCAAGCTTTAAAAAGACAGATAAAAGTATTTTTAGAAAAAATGAAAAATTATGTGCACAAAGAAAGAAATGTTCCTAACTTTACTGACTTACAACATAAGACTGGACCTGGAACTGCTCCATGGGCTCAGGAACACCATCTCAGATGATAAGGTTTTTAATGACAGTATCACAATTGGCTCTGACAGGCATCCAAAGGCAAACTCAGTGTGAGAAACCTAGCAAGGACATTGAACAGAACACAAATACCCACTGTGACCCTGTGGTTATTTCTTCTCTCCCATTAAGGCTTCGGAAAATTTGGAAAGAAATAAAGAGAAAGGACAAGTACAATCACAAGAACAGAACAGCTGCAATGTAAGAAGCGATGAAGTAGGCCAAGAAGAGGCAAGAATGGATATGACAAAACTCTTCAAAATCCTGAGTGCCGTGCAATGGGTGAAGAGTGGATGATTTGTTTGCACAACACTCAACACAAGAACTGCGAGCCAACAAAGTTAGCAAGCATGTGAGTCAAAACATGATAAAAGAGATGCTCTTCACACACGCAGCAGAATTCTGAAATTGCTCACTGTGGGACTCTGTGGACTCCTAAGAGTCACTCAGCCTCAAGGAGAAACTGGATCTACAGAACTGAAGTTCATGGAACTTATGAAACACAAACATATCCTCCCTGATGGGAAAGTCTAGATGTAAACTGCTGGAGGCTGAAGGAGAATCCCCCCATGSCATGAAAGCATCCTTCTAGATTTGCTCTTTTCTTTCCCATTGACAGCTGTCACAGCTGGGTGGAGCTAGAGGAATCTACAGTTTCCTGCAGTTCAGGCATTCCTACAAAGACCTAAAGCACTCCATTTGCTCTTTCCACAGATCCTGTGAATGAAACAAGCAGCTTCCCCTTCCCATGTTAGGGTGGCAGAAATGCCTATGGCTTGCTAAAAATCTTCCTGTAGCTGTGCTCTCCAATCCCTCAAGGACAACAGGAGCATGGAGATATTTCAGATTTTATTTTGATCACTTCTGAACATTCTTACATGAGCAGTGTTTTCATGTCATCCTTTCCTTTTCTGTGTGAATTCGTCAGGAAAGGAACTGCCATAACAGATAAAGGAAGAAATCCTCCAAAAGGAAGGATGGTCAGTACATGCTTTCCTCCTTTTTCAAAGCAAATAAGCATCACATGCTGCCATCTGCAGTTCAAGGAGCTCCTTAAAAAATCACATATCAAAGTGGAGGAAAGGAGAGCAGGTCAGGTGTTTTTTATTTTCTTTTATCACCACTTCCCTGCTCTGATATATCACTCAGGCCAGATCCACCAAGGCAATTCACCACCTGAATTTCAGTGTTGTTCTGCTCCTTTATCCTCACCCTCTTTCATGTCTCCCTCTGCAACATGCTGCCCTCACAGGAGAGGGTGCAGCTGGTGTGCCAGGCAGGAGTTGGGAGTGAGCAGTCAAGGCATGGATCTGGAACTGGGGCTCAAGGAGCCTTCCTGTGACCTTAGAGAAATCCCTTCGTTTTCCCCATCTCCAGAGTGCTCAAGTTAAAAAAGGCAAAAGTATAAATGGCAGAAAAGGTTATRTGAGCACCCAGGACCAGGATGGATTCTTCCATAATGTGTGACCAAGAGAGAGGAAAAAACATCACTCAGATAGAAGAGACATACCAGACACCTCTCTGACATCTTATGGCACTAGGATTGGGAAATTTATACTGAAAGACCTTCACAAGGCTCCCACCTAATCCCCTTCTCCACATAATATCCACAGGTATTATTTATAAAACTATATTCAGCAAGTAAGACCAAGCTGGGGATGAACCTCAGGGTTCAGCTCACTTAAAACTATACTCAAGTTGTACTCTTCCACTGTGAGTCTTGACAAATATTTTCAGTGATTTACAAGATGATATYCAAACAAGAGCTACGCACTAACCTGGCAGGCTAAAATGGAAAGGAATTGCAAACCAAGTACAGACACAGGCACAGACACATTACTCCACACACTCAGACAAGGAACACCTGCATAGGTAGTGGTACTGTGGGAAACTACTGCTTCAGAAAAACATTTTCTGCTACATTTGTCAAACAAACAAAAATCTATTGCAGCTCCAGACCTCTTTCCCATGCTATAAAAACTGAAYAGCAATCCCAGAAAATAAATGTGTCCTCCAACTACCCAAATGCATATTGCACTGCTACGTGGTGTGGCTGTGAGGTTGTTAACCAAGTTCATGAGCCTCTGGGAAGAACAAGCAGCATGAAACCATTAACCATGATTTCATCAGCAAGGTTATGCCCAGAGTATTCACACAGCTTACTCTGACTCTCCACTGCCCAGTGGCCCACTACTGGGACATGTTTAAGGGGCTGGGTTTTACAGTAAGTTTACACCAAAGTTTACAGTAAGTGCTTTTCACTGTGGGAAGAAAAATTCTCACAGAACCAGAAACCCARAGCCAGCTGCAGAATTTTATAACCACTGACTGGTGGGTTTCAGTGGGATTCCTGAAGTGGCCAAAGATAAGCRTTTCCTTTTGAAAAATAAAGGATACAAGATCACTAGAACATGGCTTCTCCTTTCCAGAAAGCTGTTTCTATGCTCACAGTAACCCCTAGACCAAAGGAGCCTTCACAGCCTTCCTCTGGGATCTGGCAACTGCTGCCCTCCTTATTTTAACCAAGGTAATTAAGAGGTTGWACAAAAAGACCAAAGAAAAGCAAAGCTTGATCTGTGGACTAAGGCACTAGACTCGGATTAGAGGAATCTGTTTCAATTCTCTTGTGTAACAGGATCCTACACAAACSTGAGAAAGTTATTTAGTGCCTATGCCCAAGGCTTATTTCATTTGCATTAAATACACAAGAGACCAGAGCTGAGCCAGAGAAGAAAAGCAGTAAAATATCGATTGTGTTCAGAGCAGACAACTCATTCACTTGCCAAGCAAAAGTAATTAGTGTCATTTGAAAAACAGTACAGCTCTCCAGCCCGAATTTCAGCTTTAATCACCGAGTTGTGACTAAAAAGGTTTCTCAGAAATCAGCAGAGCAGTTCTCAGCAGAACCACACGTTGCTACCTCACAATATAGCAGTGGAGGCTGTGTTTGCTGTCTCCAGAGCCAGGAACCTGCCACATGCACTTGGAAATTCTGTCCCCAAATGCTACAGGCAATCAGTATGGGAGCAGCCAGGATCCAATAAGGCTGCACATGTGCAGGACCACATCCACAATGCTGTGGGAGACAGTCAATAAATAGACTTGCCATACACAGCAGACTGTGGATGCGTGGAAAAATAAAAACAGCCAAATGAAAAATAGCAGTCCTGCGAGTAACAGGACTTCCTGCTGAGCTACCAGCTAAACTATGCTGGTGGTTTTGCTCTGCATCCCACAAGGCTGAACCTTTCTTAATTCCATTTACAGAGCCACCAGGCTCACAGCCAATCAGGGGCTCTTACAGTGCTGTTTAGGGTGTTTTGCTTTCAAGGGCAAAAGTGAATATTAAATGGAGTTGATATGAGGAGACCTTGACTCATCACAATACAATTCTCATACAATGAAAAGGCCCTAGATAGACATGTTTCAAGAGAGAAGACRGGAAGTAGTGATACATTTAAGAAGTAAATAGTCTTCTGCTGTTTTGAGAAGCCAATCTGCATTCAGCTCCTCTCTGGAGAAGTGGCCTTGTCCTTAAAGACTTTATTCACAGTCCCCCTAAAATAATCACACACAGTCCATTTCTTGTTTTGCCTAGAACTTCAATCCAAAACACTGCCTTCATGGTTCTCACATTGCAATTCCTGGCTCTGACACAGGACTGGATAGAAAAGGACCAACAGAATCATGGTAGGAATGGGAATGGGAAAAGAAGGAACCAAAGGAAAAAACCAAATCTACTTCTGTCTTTGCAGATACTGAGAATGCATAACATCATAGCAGAGATTTACCTGCAATAAAACGTCACAGAGATGCAAGAGCCTGTGGAAACATCCCAGTTTCCAGAACAAAGCACATCAAAGAGCAGCAAACCTGCCTCACAGCACGTTTCCTCATTACTAAACCTGGGGCCTGCTAAGTTGGTGGCACAGGTGTGCAAAACAGAGCACTCACTACAGGGAGAAAAAAGCCAAAGGTGCTACAAAACCAGGACAAATGGAAACTGCAGGCAGCCAGAATGATGTTACCTATGGCATCAGACTCTGTCCACTTGCCCCCGTGGATCTGCTTCAGAAGCACATACAGCAGCTTCCAGAAGTCCAGGCTCTGCAAAAGAGAGGGGTGGAAGGGGAGATCAGCAGGAAAAATATCTGCCATATTATTTAGTCCTAATTAGGCAATTAAGCCCATATCTGAACATCACACATGGAAGAGCACACCTGCTGACCCAGCCAACACCATCTGATCAGGCAGGCTCATGTATGTCAATGCTCCTGTTCATGTATGCTCATGTTCCTGCCTGATGAACACAGAATCTATAGAAAGGAGCACCCAGAAAGAAAAGGGCTAATGCTTGCTGTACAGCAGCACCCAGCACTTCTACTGTGAGACCCACGTGTGGAGGAGCATTCCAAAATCTGCTCTGATACAGCCACATATGGCACAGCTCAGCCGTCGTCAAACAGGCACCTGAACACACCGGTAACATCKGACCACGACAGCGCCAAACTCACAAAGAGGCACGACAGAACGAGCTGGAACTGGGAATCGTTCCTTGGCTGCACAAGGGCAGCATGCTGACAAACTCAAATAGTGATTCTTACAGCTGGAATCTTAGTCAACACTCGCAAAACCCTTAAAATAGCCGAGGAAGGGAGGTACCCTGTGTGCGAGCTGGCAGCCTCGGAGACAAAGCAGCCAGACCCAAGCTGGGTACGGCAAAGGGCAGCAACCCCAGGCGACATCGAGGAGGTTCGCAGACCAGGGTGAACAACAAGCCCCAAGTTACAACCACAGTGAGGCACAGCCCTTCCCAGAGMGGCGAGTTTGCTGAGATTCCCTAACACGTGTCAGCTGGGCGGACAGCGAGCCGGGGCCACACCGCGGCCCCTCACGCAGGGCCTGCCCGAGGCTCAGTGCCCGYGGCGCTGCCGTGCAGAGCCGAGCGTGTCCCCGGGCCCCGCCGCACTCGGGTGTCCCGCTGGTCCCCGCTGCCCTGTGCCCCGCAGGGTCTCCGGGGGGAGCGGCCGGCTCTCACCGCCTGCGGCCGGTCGAACCTGGCGCGGCGCAGGGTGTCGGGGGCGGGCCGGGCGCGGGGCGGCAGGGCCCGGCACAGCGCCCCGACGGCGGCGGGCAGCGCCGGGCCCCGCTGCTGCTCCCGGGGCTGCTCCCGCTGCCGCCCGCGCATCGCGCCGCTCCCGCCACCCCCGGCCCCAGCGGGAGCGCCCTTCCGGGCCGCCCGCCCGCGGCAGCGCCCCCTGGCCGGGGGGAGGGGGCACTGCGGGCGCGCCAGCCCCGCCTCTCGCCCTGGACGTGTCTGCGACTCCGTGGGTGTGTCTGCGTCTCCCCGCATGTCCCTGCATCTCCTTCGATGTGTCTGCATCTCCCTGCATGTCCCTGCACAGCCCTGCATCTCCCTGGATGTGTCTGCATCTCCCTGCATGTCCCTGCACAGCCCTGCATCTCCCTGGATGTGTCTGCATCTCCCTGCATGTCTCTGTATCTCCCTGCATGTCCCTGCATCATCCTCCATCTCCTTGGATGTCCCTGCACGTCCCTGCATCACCCTCCATCTCCCTGCATGTCTCTGCATCTCCCTGCATATCCCTGGATGTCCCTGCATCACCCTGCATCGCCTTGGATGTCTCTGCATGTCCCTGGATGTCCCCGCACCTCCCGGACCGCCGGTGGTCCCGACGCTGCCTCGGCCCGCGGGCATGGCTGGGGGCACAGGACGCTCCCATGGCTGGGGGCACAGGACGCTCCCGGGCTGTCACCCACACGTGTCACCTCCCCAAGCCATGGACGCTCCTCCTGCCCCGGCAGAAAGCACCCAGGGAAGCCCTGTGAGCTCCCCCCACCCTTCCTGGGGAACAGAGCTGCTGGAAAAGCCGGCAGAGCTATGGCAAAGCACAGCTCTGCTGCAGTCCGAACAGCTCCGGGGACACGGGGAGCAGCGCTGGGCAGCAGCAGCAGCTCTGCGGTATCCCTGCGATATCCCTACGATATCTCTGCGATATCCCTGCGATATCCCTGCGATATCTCTGCGATATCCCTGCGATATCTCTGCGATATCTCTGCAATATCCCTGCGATATCCCTGCCTGCCTCTTGCTCAGCGGGCCGTGCTGCGACCAGCCCGGGTCCTCAGGCGTTCAACCCCCGACATGAAGCGATCCCAGGGATTAATCCTTGCGGGCCGCGGGGGAGGAGAAACGGAGCTGCTCTATGGGAGAAGCCTGAGCTCCTGAGAGAAGTCGGGCCGTGACCAGGGTTTACAGAACCAAAACCTGGCACGGAGATGGATTCGTGCTGTGGGTCAGCAGAGGGAGCACAGCTGGTCTGTGCCAGGGACACGGGTCTGCTCCGCCAGCGCCGCGGGGATCCTGCCTGTGCCTGGGCATGAGACCTGCTGGAAGCCCCCACTGATGGCTTCTTGGCCAGTTCCCCAGCTCATAGCCCATTTAATGTGCTCACTGTGCATCTAGCGTGATGCCTTTACTTTTTTTTCCACCAGTATCTGAACAACATGAAAGAACATGTGAAATTCCTTCCCACTACGGAGCAGGCTCTTGCAGCCAAATGGCTGCTTGCAATGAGGAGAGAAATCACAGTGGTCCAAAGGGTCCTCCAGCCAACGTGAACTGTGTTTGCACTCCTTCCCTCTGGTTGCTCCTCTCCTGCCTCCCACCCCTGTGCTGGGGAGCGCAGCCTTTTCCAGTGCTGAGCGCTGCTTTAGAGYTCTCCCCATCCTGTGGATCCTGGCTCCTGCTCCAGCCAGCCCTGAAAGGACCCCTGGGTGTGAGTTATCCAGGCTTAAGGATTTTTAAAATATCTTCTCTAGCAGCTGTTGTCTCACATCCTCCTTTCCTAATGGCCTGGAAAGCATTTTCCTTATCCCTTGTCCAGTTCTAGCTCAGCAATCTTTATCCACTTCTTTGCTCTCCTTCCTAACAGGCTTGGCATTTCCACATGGTTCCTTGCCTTTGGCTTCCAACAGCCCACAAAGTCCCTTTTTATTGCCCGGAGCCTTATCGAACCGGGACAATCCTGTGCTGTCTTTGGCATCCTTCTTGGCTTTCCATGCCTTGCTGCTATCGGGCGCTGTCTGCTCRCTCCATGACACATCGCTTGTCTATTTTCCCGTCCCTGCTGCAGTCTCCAGGCAGGAGGACCTTCAGCTGCAGCCAATTTCCTGTGTTTTCTTGACCACTCCATAAACCCAGCTCAAAGCTTTCCCTGTCCCCACACACATTCCTCTGTCTAGGCCTTTCCTCCCCAGGGCAGCTGCGGAGACAAGGGCTCTCCTGCATGGCCCGGTGCACGCACAGGGAATGGTTCTGTYCATCACCCCTCCTGTGGGCTCCTGTCCCCCAGCCAACCCCCAGGCCAGCCAACATCACCACTCAGCAGCTGGGATTCACACCGAGAGCCCCGTGCCACTCTCCATCCCACTGGCCAAACCAGCCCCAGCACAGGGCTGGCTGCCCTGCTGGCCAGCATGACCCTTGTGCCATGGCTCCCCTGGCACGCAGCCCCGTGGGCACGGCTGACCCAGGACACTGGCGCTGTGCAGGCTGGCACTCGGTCACGGGCGGGTTGGAGGCCAGGCAGAGCATCCCAGGCTCCCAGCAGCCCAGCAGCACAGCGGGTGCTCGCTGCCAGCCCACCAGGCCCCACTTATCTGCTCCGCCTGGGCCGTGTTCCAGCGAGGGAGAGGCCGAAGGGAAGGYGATGGTTTCCTGATGCAGACATGGACCCTGTGCTATGGACAGGCTCAGAGGTGACAGTGTGACAGCCCCAACATGCTGTCCCTGCAGGGGTGGGTGGCGATGGCACCCTGCTGGCAGCAGAACCCTGCTCATCCAGGCCACCCTCACCTCCCCTCTCCCAAGCAATAGCGTCCTGGCAGACAGAAACCAGCCATGGCTGGCTGAAATCAGCACACAAGCCTGATGTCATCGTGGAGGTTGGAAGCCCCCAGGACCCTCTCTACAGAAAGGAAGCAGGACAGAGCTGGCTTATCAGCTGGTCCCTGGCTCCCAGGCACTGAGGCAGATCCAGGGCGAGCATGACAGTGGGGACAACAATGGGAAGGGAAAGTCCAGGCACGTACTGAGTGGCCAGGGATGCTTTAGCTGGGAGAGGCCGCTGGACTTTGCCCTCTCTGGGTTCCCGGGCCCGCGTGGTGCCACACAGCCCCACAGCCGCCCATTTCAGTGCCATGYGTCAGCCGCGGCCATTGCCGAGCCAGGTGACTCAGTGGGGCCGAGGGCGCCTGTTTGCACCCRTGCCATGGCAACTCGCCACCACACACGGCCCTGCTGCGTGCGCAGGGCTGCCTGAGGTGGTGACGGCGGCCCTGTCCCATTGCCTCATGCCGATTGTATGCGATAGCAGCCATCCCTGCCCGCTCCCTGATGTCACCTCAGACCGCTCTGCCAAGGGCAAGGTGGGAGCTCTYCTCCTGCAAAAACAACTTCTTTGGTCTTTTGGGGTTTTTTCTTAATGCTTTTATCCCCGTGAAGGCGTGGGCGGGAGCCAGCCTGTCTCCTGGCCAGGCCCCCAAGCCAGGCATCAGCGCTTCCCACGCTCCGCCGCCAGCTCGGGTGGCCAGAGTTCCTCACCTCTCTCCTTCCCCTCTCCTTTCCCTCTCCTTCCTGCCGTGTGGTATCTGCTGAGCAGCTGTCAGAGCAGAGCACAGCTTCCCTCCCTGCCTGCTCGAGGAAGGCCTCGGGTGGCCGGAGCGTTTCACACCCTGAGCAGGTCAGGCAGGCTGCGCCGCTTTCCACTGCAAACATTTCCAGCCCCTTCCCCGTGCCCTCCTGGCCCTTTCATACACACTTGCTCTTCCCTCACTGGGACATCAGGTTAAGCAGAGTGGGAAAAGGCATGACCCGGCAGCATGGCCATAGTGCTGGCAGAAGCACGGGGCTGTGGACACGCATTGCCTGCATAGATGGGCTGCAGCAATGCTGCCATCACCCCACAAATGCTCTGGTGCAGCTTTTCCTGGACACAGGCAGTCAGTCAGCAGCAAGCCTGTGTGTGGGCTGTAGCACGAAAATTCAAGGTCAGCTCCCAGCAGTTGTATGGTTAAGAAAGGTGTTAGTGTTTCAGGCCCTCTGATGCAGGGTTTTCAGTATGATAAGTGAATTGGGAACGAKTAGAAAAGAGGTCTGAGGTTGCAGCAACTCTCTTCTTGGGAATTTCAGTCTTTTTACTCTAGTAGCCAAGTCTCTCTGCACAGAGGGAAACTCCCTGTGACCTCCTCCCCCAGGGCTTTTGACACAAGACTCACCAAAAGAAGACAGAGGCTTCAGTGGGAAGTCCTTGCACCCTTCCCTCTTGGAAATTCTTCCTCTTTTTTTGCAAAGAACACAAGAGGTGTGAAAGTAAAATTCAGCTCTCGATGCCTGATGTCAACTTTTCTGCTTCTACTCCCTGCTTGGGTAAACCACCCCAGGACCTGATAAACACCCCCWGGGCTTTCTGCCCCCAGCTGCTCTCTAGCACTGGATCACCAGCAGCAGGAAGGGGTGAGAGTAGAGCAGCCTGTGCCCTGCTCTCCTTGCTCCCTAGCTAGAGCTCAGGTTCCAGTACCTCAGTTCATGGTCCCATTCACTCCTTGTTACACCCCTGGCTGCCATACCCAGAGTCCCTCTGCCTTCAGTATCTTCAGTGTTTGCTGGAGGTGTTGTTCCCCATCAGGAAGAAGGTCTGACCCCCCCTTTTTCACCTCTGCAGAGCTGTTTCCGTTGCTGAGAGGGGGGTTCCCCAAACCACTGTTTTGCAGAGCTGGATGGGAAGTCCCATCTCCCCCAGCAGAGTTCCTGCTGCCTGACATCCGCTGCACGGCCCCTCTTACCACACTGTCTGCAAAAGAGGGCAGATTCCTCAGGCGTTAGGTGATGGGCAGACACTTTTTTGACCTAAAAGATATCAGAGCTCTTTGAGCTTAACAAAAATCAGCCTTAAAAATCCCCGAAGCAGTGGTGCACTGGATACCACCCAGCTCCAGCCCAGCTTCATTGCCAAGAGCTCTGCACAGCACAGAGCAGGAAGCTCCTGCAGCCACAGCCCCTGTGCCACTCACCCCCAGCCAGAGGCTGCACAAACCTCCTCAAGGGAAGTGGTAGAAATGTCACATCTGTGTCCCCATCAGCGCTGGCAGGAGAGGGTGAGTGGCCCCATTGGTGCCCCAGCGAGGCAGTGTTGACGCGGGCACCCAGCACATGTTAGTCCAGATGTGACCTGAAGGCTGCAGCCACACTGCCAGAGCACAGCCCTGTCCAGGGCCCGAGCCTGCTGCCCTCCTTAGCACGAGCCCTGCTGCAGGGCTTCCAGCCTGAGCTACCTCCCTTGCCAGCTGCAGGCACAGGGAAACATCTGTCCCCTGCTTCAGATTAAGGTCTGTCAGTCTGTGCTGAGAGGAGGACACAGGGTCAGCTCACCCTCACTGGCCACTCCTGCCTGCACTGTGCCCCCACGGCTGAAGGGCCCCCCAGCCCTCTTTCTTCTCCCCTCTCCTTTTCTCTTCTGTACAGAAAGTCACAAAGCTGGGATGGGGAGCAGCAGCAGTTAAGTTTCTGAACCCATCCTGTTTTCTGTCTTTGCCAAAATCTCTTCTGCTTCCCTACCCAGGGCGTTGGGGCTCGCCCACACCCAGCTGCCAGAGGAACTGTGATGTTGTTTGTTTTTTTGTCACAGTGATGAAGTGTTTATAGCAACTATCACTCCACAGCCCACAGACTGATCTCAGGCCAAGCTTAGGAAATAACGGCAGAGGAAGCACGGCCCCTTTCTTCAGTGTCACCAACGGTGGCGTTTCGGGTCACCAAAGCAGGGAAGTTTTGTGCTGGGCATCAYCATGCTGTAAATCACCCAACAACTTTTGCTGTCCCAGATAGGCTGGGATTTGCCCTCAGCATCTTGCTCTCCTTGCTGCAGGAGCAGCACAGCCAGGGCATCACCACACTGAGAGGGAAGGGACCGTCCCTGCCTATCCCAAACTCTTGCCGAGGCTCAGAACCAAAAGCATCACAGATGAGAGGCGCTGGAAACCACACTGCTGCCTGTCTGTGCAGCCACACTCCAGGCCACAGAGATTTAGTGTTCAAAAGGAGAAAGGATTGTGTCTGCTGACAGCCCACCTCCCCGGCGCGCCGGCCGCTGCTGAGCCTCACTGAGCATCCAGGGGGAGCCTGGCTCAGCCGTGGATTTCCCATCCAAATGAGATACAGCTGTTCCTGCTTCCTCTCCAAAGACCAAAGTGAGTTTTTTTAAAAATCAGTTTATCATGTATTTTCTTTGACCAAAGCTCCTTGTGGATGTGGCCTGTGCCTGAACTGCCCAAMCTCACAGCATCGAGGCTGGATCAGGCAGAGTGTGGCTCATACAAGYACGGCTCTTGGAGAAGAATATCCCAGCAGAAAGTCCTGGGGCTAAAAGCCATCTCAGTGGGAGCTCTTACTGCAGGGCAAGCAGAAAAACAGGACTCTAAGAAGGAGATTTTGGCAATCAATACCAAGGGGCTTGTCCACAGCCCATGTTTGAGGGATCCCTGTTTTTTAATGCACACATATATTCCCCTCTGCAGCACAGAGTGAGGCACCCGCAGGATCAGGCTTAGCTGCAGCTGCACAGACCTGGCACAGCTCAAGTCCTGCATCCCTGCATGCACCCAGAACAGGGAGAGATGTCCCCAGCCACCACAAGTACACTGCAAATCCATGACCAGGGACAGAAGCAAAAGGGAGCCCTGGGCAGCAAACAGCACACTGCAAACAGCAGCACACTGCAAACAGCAGAACACTGCCTCCTGCCCCAGCTGCAGCCACTGTCACTGAAAAGGACTGGATCAGCCCAGCCTGCCCCTGTGCAGCCCCTGCTTTTCCATACCTTTTACTGGTTCCTTCCTCATCCCTGCTGGCCTGGCCCCTTGTACTTGGAATAAGCTGCTTCTGAAATTTTAGTGCAGGGCCCTGCTGGGAAGGACCCTGAGCCAAATCCACAAGTCCTTTGCCCAGCTGGACACAGGTATGCAACCCTGAGGATGACAGGGATTGTGTTTGCCATTACTTTAAATGCCTGAGGGAAAACACTATCTCAGTGGCACAGTCAGGCTGCTGAGATCCTATCACTAGTTTCCTTTGAAGCTCAGCTGGCAGGGGAAGTCATGTCCCAGTGCCCAGAGGCAGGCTGGCAGAGAGGGACGGGTGTGGATGGCCAGGAGCCATGGGTCCATGGGTGCTGGCACCCCTGGGATGCTGCTGGCACCCCTGGGTTGCTGCTGGCAAAGGCAGCAGTGGGAGCAGGAGGTCCCCACGAGCCCTGGCTGCTGGGAAGCCTGATGACGCCGAGCAGCAATAGCCAGGGTTTGCCTTTGACACAGACGCCTGTGTTTGTTGTGCTATCGGGCTGGGAGGCGAGGCAGCGCCTTGCAGCATCAAGCAAGTTTTAATTGGAAGTTTTAAGATGCTTATCAGATCAGGCTGCTTCTGACACCAAGGATTTTGACACCGGACATGTGTCTCTAACCCCTGAGGGTTTTGGCCAAGTCCCAGGAAGGCTGATGTCACAGTAAAATGCAGAGCAGCCTCTAAGGAAATGCATGCATAAACTGTGGACAAAAATATCCCAGTGGGTGATGAGATATCTCTGAATATGTAAATGGAGTTGTTCAGGTTAGGGAAAGACATGGTTAAGAAATCATTTTAGAAACATTCCTCAAGTTGACATCTTGGACATCTGTCAGTGCCGTGTTTCCAGTAGGGCAAAAACGTTGAAAGAAGGAAGAGCAAAGCTCTGGAGCCAGCTCTTGCTTTCTAGCACCACAGCTCCCTGCCCAGGGAGGCTGGCTCTGCCTCAGCAGTAACCTCCCGCTTCCCTTGGCCTTTTCAGGTGGCTGCTCAGATCAGGAGCAGCAAATACCAGGTTGTCCTGATGTGACAGTCATTCCCCTCCCAGCAAGACACCTCTCTGCCCCAGCTGAGGGCACGTGGGGCCACCACAGTGTGGGGCTCAATCCAAAGGCCAGGGGCATCAAGCAGGTGGCAAGCACTTCACAAGCGGGTCCCGTGGGACTCCCGTTACAGAGAACACAGCTGCTACAGGAGGGAAGCATCTTTTCATTTATTAAAGACTGAGAATACAACTGTGGGCCCGGCCACGAGAGCTGGATGCCTGAAGCAGAGCTGGGTTTTGGCTGGAAGGGCGCGGTCTCCTCTCCAGGCAGCCTTCAGCAATTTCGGCCAAATTTCCTACCCGGCGGGGCAGCCCAACGTCCCCACCCTGGCTGCACTCCATCTGGAGCACAGCCTCTCTCCACACCAGCCCAGCCTTGGTTACTTATTGCTTTGAAMGTGCTAGTCTAGTACAGGGTGAATTAAAAACAAAAATGCATGTCTGCTGCAGTGTTTGTGCTGTCCTCAGGTTGTGCTGGGAACCCTGGACATCAGACCTGGAGAGGGATGGAAGAGAGGAGTGGATGAAGTCAGGCTAGGCTGGGAGCAGAGATATCCCAGGGACAGCAGTGCTCCAGGACAGATCCTGTCTTTGCCAAGGGGTCACCAAGCAGTAACCTTTGGCACCCAGTGCCGGAGCCAAGCGGGTGCTGACAGTCAGCTGGGGCTGGAGGAGAGGAGCAGCTGGCACCCAGCTCCTGAGCCCTGTGTAAGGGCTGGGAGTCACAGCCTGCCCAGAGTGATGCTGTGGCGGGCCTGCCTTCCTCACTGGCCTGAGGAAGGACAGCCCCAGCCAGCCCACGGAGCCAGAGACAGGAGGGGAGCTCCGAGGGAAGGACCAACCTGAGGCTTATTTGAACGTGTGGCTCTCGGCTCCTCCCCGGCCGAACCCTGGAAGAGACGGAGAGGGGTCAGCACTGCCATGGCAGGGTGAGCACACCGAGGCTGCAGCTCGCCAGGAGACAGGAGCCCCGAGCCCCCTCACTCCCTCCACGGCCCCGGCACAGGCACCCACCTTTGGGCCCGAACAAGGCAGCGTAGCAGGGGTGGTTGCAGTAGGGTTTGCCATCGTGCTGCAGGGAGAGAGAAAGAGCATCAGCCCCACCTCTGCTTGTCCCAGTCCCCAGGCGCAGCAAACCTGCTGGGCAGCAAACCTCACCTCTGCATGGCCTCCAGATGTCAGGGTCTTGTTACACTTCTCGCATCTCAAGCAGGGCCGGTGCCAGTCCTTCCCCAGAGAAGTCACCTTCTCGGCTGCCATGGAAAGGACAGGAGGTGGGTGAGTTCAGGCACTGAACAGGCACAAGTTAGTTTTGGCAGATTGGCTGCCTTGCCGTCAGCCCTAGGGAGGACATTCTTGGGCATTGTCTCAAGTCTGTCAGTCCAGGACAGAGGCCACTGTGCTCAGACCCAAGTGTGCACATGCAGGAACTGCAGGAACGTGGATCTGYAGCAGCGGTGCCACACCCAGGGTGAGCAGGGCTGCACCCATGAGGATGGACTGACTTCTACCCCATCTTCCAAAGACCTGAGGACCTCCCTCCTTCCAACATCAGCCTGCAAGGGGATTAATTCCTCCCCAGAGAGCTGGAGCCCAAGAAATCACTAGAGCTGGCAGGGCTGAAAGGGGATGTTGGCGAGGACTGGGGAGGCAAAGCCATTGCCACACCCTGCCAACACAAACCAGTCCCTTCCAGCCACAGCTGGGATTCTGCTGGCACCACRGCAAAGCAGAGCAGAGCTGGAGCCTGGCAGGGGTTCAGGCAGCCATGGGAGGGACAACATGGGAGCCAGGACATGTTTGTGGAGAGAGGGGGGAGCACAGGGGGCCTTTTAATTGAAGCACAGCAGGGGAGAAGGGTATTTTCTGCGGGCATGTGTGCTCCTCATATTGGCAGCCGAGCTCCTGGGAATTTATTAAGTGATTAAACAGAGCTGTCCACAGGAATCATGTCAAAGCCAGGTCTGAACACTGTCTCCATGCCTGCAAATGGGACCAAGCCAGTGTGGGTAGTGYGTGCCCTGGGCAGCCTGAAGCACCTTTTGCAGTCCAAATATGTCCACAACAGCCTGTGCAAGGAGCAAGCTGATGGCTGCAGAGGTGGGAGCGGGGGCAGAGCCCAAATGTCACAAGGCTGCCCTGCTGCCATTCCCCAGTGGCACAAAGGGCCGCCTGTGCCTGCAGCCTGGCAGCAGCAAGTGTCCTCCCCTGGGTGCCCCTAGGAGCTGAGCTGGCCTGAGGCAGGACCCTCCTATCACTGCAAGGTTTCTGCAGGGAGCACAGCCTCCCCACCTCTGGCACATGCATTTGCACCAGCACTTGGGCAGGAGCTCTGCTAAGGCTCGGTACAGCACTCAGGCATGAAGGCAAAATTCCTGCAAAGCCCATCCCTGGTCCTCTCAGCATCACCTCCTCCCCACCCCTGCTCTCTACAGACACGATATAGCCCAGAGCCTGAGGCACGCCCAAGCAGGATCGCCAGGCTCCAAAAGCCTCAGGGTGCCCCAGAGCCAGGCTCGCTGTGCCTCCTCTGCCAGCGCTCTGGATAATCTGCAGGCGCAGAAATCATGCATCCAGCTTGGTCCTCCAACAGCTTTTGAGCCCTCCTCAGCCTCTCATCAACAGAGACATTTTGTAGTAAGTGCAAGCGTRGTGAGTGCAAGGTCAAACCTCTCCTTGGCCAAACGGTGCTGTCCCAGCTGCTCCATGGCCACACCTGCGGGCACAGCAAACCCAGCTCTGGCTGACTGACCCACACCAGGGAAGGCACATGCTGCCACCAGCACCTCAATGCCTCCTGATATCAAGCCACAAACCCTGTTGTGCCTGAACCACCATCCCAAAGCCTGGCTGCAAGCAGTGAGTTCAAGGCAAGGCAGTGCTGCCCAGCCACAGGAACCACAGCCCAGCASCTCTCTGGGCAGCGCCCACGCCAGCCCCAGCACAGCTCCCCAGGGTGGGCATCCCTGACACGCACAGAGAGCAGCTCCTGTGTTTGAGCCTCCAACTCCTTGGCTGAGCACAAATCGTTGGGGCACAGGCACAAGCAGGGCAGAAATAAAGCAGAGAAAGAAGTCAGTGATGGCACCYGGGCTCCAGATCCCTCATCTTGAGTAAATCAGAGAGCAGGGAGTGTCTCTAAGCTGCTCCCAGCAAACCCCCTCGAGTTCAGCAATGCCAGGCAAGTGGAGAGGTCTGGCAGAGGAACCTGCCCCTTCCAAAAGCTGATAGCAAAGTGAGAAGCTCAAACGCCACAAATCCTCAGACAGGACAGCAGGTCCACGGCCCCAGAAGGGGCAGGAGCTTTGGRCCCCAGTTTGGAGGGAAGACATCTGGGGAAGCCCAACAGCAGACAGCAGCCCAACAAGGCTCACACCTACCCTGCAACAGCRGCTTAAAAATAGCACCCAGAGGTGTCATTCTGCTGTGCTAAACCACACAGAGCAACGTGTGGGCGACCCACTGACCCAGGCACTTGCCCGAAGGCATGATTTGCCACTGGGAAGGCGCTTGCTTCACCTGCCCAGGCTTTCAGAGCAGCGGGCTTTACCAGCCGGCCCTTTGGGCTCCAGAGCCGCTCAGGGCTGCGGGCTGTGCTGGGAAGGAAGTGGGGCTGGGCTCCCTTCTGCTCTGGAAGCACCCAGGGCAGCCCACACTCTGCAGCCAGGCATCTCCTTGGGGTGCATCTATAGGATCACCCACCCGGGGCACCCCGGGGACCCACAGCGCAGGGCTGAGCAGTTCTGGGATACCCCAGGAATCTGCAGAGATGAGCTGCGCAGCACGGGGGCCAGAAGCCGGGGTGCCCAGAGTGTCCCCAGCCCGGCATCGGTGCCCGGCAGGGGCCCCGAGGTGGGGGCGGCTGGCGCGGGGCAGGAAGCCCTTACCGAAGTAGACCTCCTTCTGGCAGCGGGGGCACTTGGGCATGGTGTCGCCTCGGCTGGGCTCGGGGCTCCGCTCGCGCCGCCTGTGGGATGCTCCACGCCGGCCCCGCCGAAGTCACTGCTCGCCCGCCCCGCCCCGCCCCGCCCCGCCAGCGCCGCCCAGATGTGCGCGCCGCCCCGCCCAGATGTGCACCCTGCCCGCAGCTGGAGGGGACAGCCCGGGGCACGGCCCTGCGAGGGCTCCCGAGACTGGCTCCTGCGCCCCCTCCAGCCCCGCACCCCCGCACCCCTCCAGCCGCACGCCCCGCGCCCTTTGCAGCGCGCAGCCCCGCAGCCCCGGCGCCCGAGCCCCGCTGCCCGCAGACCCAGCCCTGCCCCTGCGCAGCCCGGCCCTGCCCGCGCGTGGGCTGCGGGGGGAGCCCCGCTCCGAGCGGGAGCTGCGCTTGGCGTCTCCCATTAACCCCACTCCCGGCCCGAGATCGCGGGGCGCTGCCCACCTGGGCTCAGCCCCTCCCAGCACGCGTAGTTTTTTCTCCCAAGGGAGTGTAAAAGTCGAGCCTCAGGCARGGTCTCCTGCCCATGGGGAATTTTGGGGTGCGGGGTGAAGCAGGCGGGAGCTTCAGGACTGTGACCCCGCTCCTGCAGGACATTGGGAATGGCGTGGGTGCGGCACACGGCTCCGCTCACTGTGGAGAGCCAGCCCAGCTGTGTCACTGACTTTGTCATTTTATTAGGAGGGAGGACTTGTTGTTCCTTTGTGCTTGGCTGTGAAGGAAATGAAAAGCCTATCCAAAGGTCTGTTTTGAATGAAACAATCCTCCCCAGGGCACGTTGCTGTGCTGGAAAGGTCATGAGGGCTTGTGAAACCCAGCGCCAGGACGCCTAGTGACTGCCTCCCGAAATGCGAGGCATCCCTCCCGCCACAGACAGGGCCCTGCTGACACCGGATCCCAGCCGTGGGTGCAGGAGGAGAGGCGGCAAGCTGTGCCCAGAGGCGAAGTCCATGTTCAGCCGGGACTGCTTTACGAGCCAGCCTGGCTCCGGGAGCCTCCCTTCCAGCACAATGCCCCTGCTGATGCTCCCTGCTGCTGCCAGTGCTCCCGGTCTGGGAGCCCACAGTTGGCAGCCCCGCTGCAGGCTGGGGGGCACCATCCTGCCCCAAGGGCAGCGCTGGGCTCGGCAGGGCGGGCAGCGCCCACACGGGCAGGATGTCACCGGGAGCAGTGAGGCGTGAGGCGTGAGTCATGCTGAGACAGTGTCTTACAGTATGGGAGGGGAGGCAGAGCGTCCTGCAAGAGCCTCCACCCTGCCTCCTGCCCATTCTCCCTGCCCTGAGGCACCAGTACATGCTGGCAYCCGTATTTCAGCCACACCACATCCCCCTGTGCCCAGACACAGCACTGAGCACCCAGCTGGGTTACCCAGGCCAGGACTCCTCCTCATGCCACCAGGGGTGCAGCTGGCACTCTGGGGAAATACAGGGGACAAGACATRTCCTCTCCCCCCTCTGGTGGCCCTGCTCCCCCTCCTACAGGGTGCCAGGCTGCTCTGGGGCCACGGACTGGCTCGGACAGACGCCTTCAGCTGCAATCCCTTTTAAGGCAGGTTATGTGCAGGCCAGCAGCTGAAAACTGCCCTCCTGCAAGTCTCTCCAGCTGGCCAGCCCTGTGGCCAGTCCCCATGGACCACTTGGCCCAGCTCCTCCTGTGTCAGGAATGCTCCCTCCCCGGCTGGGGCAGCAGGTGCCCGTGCATGGCACCGCAGACCAAGTGACCCGGCTGGAGCAGAGCCTGGCTGTCCCCTCCTCTCTGTGTCCCCATGGACCTTCTGGAGATTGTTCTGTTCACTCAAGAGAGCAGGCACAGGACGTGGGCCACTCTCACAAAGAAGGCAGCACYGAGCCACATGGTGCTCTCTGCCAACCCTGCCTGCACGGGGCTGTGTGCCTGCTGGCCCCTCGTGGCTCTTGGCTGTCCTGGCTGGCCCTGCTGGGTTACCAGAGCCCATGGACCTTGGGCTACACCCAGCCTGCTTCACCAGGAGTGAGCCCAAGCACGGAGCTGTGTGCCCTGCAAACCTACATGACTCCCACAGGCCCATCTCAGCGGGAAGGCTGCTGTGGGGCACAGCCCTGGATCCTGCACCCCATGGGAGCTGTGCCTGCGCCCTGCCCACTGCTGTCCCCTGATCAGCTGGCATGCACAGGGCTGGGGCAGCACAGCAAAGCCATCTGGCAGAGGGCCCCAGCAGGGAGGGAGGAAGGGCTCCAGATGCTCCCAGAGCAYGGCAGCATCTCGGGAGCCCATGGGATACTGCCTCTTGCCCACTTGACAGGGAGCAGGTCCATAAACACTTGGAATGCGGGTGTACAAAACCCATCAGTGCTCTGTGATGGAGCAGTGCCACTGTGCTGCAGGGAGCTGGCTGGAAACGCTGCAGAGGCTGACATTTGGGGTCACTGCTCCTCCTGCTATCCAGGGTCCCCCCAGGACACAAAACCGACTGTATGGGAGCATTCTTGGAGTGGCAGTGAGCAGCAGCCAGCTCACCCCTCTTCATCGGGGTGCTGCCCATGGTGCCATGCCCACGCATACAGACAAGGTCATCCAGTGGGCAGCTCCAGTGCTGGGCAGAGACAGCACCAGGGAGCCGCAGGAGAAGGGCAGGGGTGGTATTTTCAGCAAAGCCAGGTCCCACCCAAAGCATCATTTCAAATCAAGGTTCATAGCCTGACAGGGAAACAACCCAGCCAGCGCCAAGGAGAGCAGCCTCTTCAGGAAAGCACAGCTTTATCTTATCTGCAGACCTTGTTCCAGCTAATTTAACCATTAGACTGAGCATGCCTCAGCTGTCAATGGCCTCTGATAGGAATCTGTGGGTGAGGCTCTATCCTGCAGCATCAGGCGCCAGCGCTCCCCGGTRGCATGGCAACAGCCCTCGGAAAACCTGGGCTGTCTCACTTGTTTGTTTGGGTGGTGTTGTTATGGCCAGGGCTATGCCCTCCCTTGGCAAGAACCAGCACCAGCTCCCCAGCTCCATCTGTGCCCTGTTTTGTGAAAGGTCCCTCCAGCCCCCAAGAGTTTCTTGGGCTCCTTGGGCAGAGTTGCAAGTCAGGAGCTCCTGGGTGTGCCAGCGCTGCCTGCCTCAAGCATCTTGGCCACTGGTGACTACTGCAGTAACAAATGGAAAAGCCACTGGCATCTYTGCAGGCAGGGCAGTGACATAAGCCAATTTGGGTTTGTTTTGCTAACACAGCAAGAAAAAAAACAGCTGTTTCCATGTGGCAGACCAGCCCATCTGCCCAGGCAGCAGCTCCAGGCTCCCCCTCCTGCCCCACCTCGCTGGAGTGGGGTAGGGGCTTCCACAGTTCTCACAGCCCCAGCAGCCTTGCACAGAGGGGAGAGGATGCACCAGTGAGGGTGTGACCCAGGGCCAGTGACACCCCGGTCCAGCACTGTCCCAGCACTCTCACAACTGCGAGTCCTGCAAAACCTCCCTCCCTGGCCATGTTTCAGCCCACACTTGTGCATGTCAAAGGCCCTCTCAGCCAAGACTATTTGTTGCAAAATATGCACCACACAACCCAGCGTGGAACTCTAATTTGACACGAAAATTATAGGATGGCTTAAAACAAGCCTGGCAGAAGCTGGGGGAGCTGCCAGGCGCGTGATGCCATCAAGAGGAGCTCTCGGTGTGCCCTGCAACGGGGGCTGGCAGGCTCTGCCCCCACTCCCCTCCATCCCCTCGGATCTGCACGCGGCTAATCCCATTACCAGACAGACAGGAAAACAACGGCACCGAGGCGGCTGTCAGGGCAAATTACACCCGAAGGAAAACCTCTGGGATACATCTTCATAGASCTGACAGGGGGCTGCTGCCTGGGAGGAACTGTGAGCAGGCAGCAGCAGGAAAGGCCTTGGGGGGCTTGGGAAGGGGCTGGGAAAGGGGCACTCTGCGGGTTTGTGGCACACCCACCAGCACACCAGCACACTGCCACGGTGCTGGAGAGCCCCAAACGGCTTGAGCCTGTCAAATATGCTCGCTGCCACGCCAAGATCTGTGCTCTGTGCCCTTGGGGACACAGTGCAGAGCCGTCCTGCCTTGGGCACGGGCAATCACATGTCTGCTTCCAGCTGAGGCTGTAAAAACACTTCCAGGCCAGCTYGGGCAGCTGGCTGCCCCCACAGCCCCTTGTCAGGTCAGCTCTCAGGCTCAGAGGCAGGGTGTGAATTATCACCACGGGGTCAATGTTACACCGCACCAGCAATAACAAACACGGAGCGCGGATGGAGCACGCAAGGCTGGGGACAACAGGGACACGGTGCAGCTTCCATCCCTGGGACAAAAGGGTGTGGCAGCCCTTGTCCTCCTTTCCAACCCTGCCAAGATGTGGAAAATCTCCTCCAATTCCACCCAGGTTCCCTGAATCTCCCTGAGTACAGTGTGGCCAAAGTCTCCGCTGCCATCTGCTCTTTTCTGCAAGTTTCCATTAGCGGCAGCCCAAGGAAACCTCCTGGCTAAATCCTGCTGGGGGAGGATTTGGTACATTTTCCTGGCATGGCCTGGCTGTTTCTATTGTGGCTATCAAATGGGGCCAGGATTGTCAAGGAAGCAAAGTCTGCTGCTTTGGAAAGCTGCCCAGTGTCCAGGAGGGGTTTTCTCTGCCTGCCAGGGAGATGCACGTGGGTGCTGGGGCTGGCAGGGACTGTGCACAGCACTCAGGGGCTACTCTCATGGGGTCTGTGCCAGGGATCACCTCCCCAGCCTCCCTGGCAGCACCACTTGCCCTGGACTGGCTCCAGGCTGTTGATGCCACACCTTTTATTCCTGGTTAAAAATTCACTGTAGGTGAAGGCAAAAGGGTGCAGAAGTGTTTGCTCTCTCTGTGAGCACGCAGCTCAGCGTGGTCACGCCGTGGCAGCGGAGCAGGAAGGTGAAAAGGATGTGATTACTGTGCTCTGACATCCCCAGGCACGCCAGAGGGCCCGGCCAGAGCAGGAGAGAGGAGGAGGAGGAGTCACAGGTTTGCTCACACTGGCAGCCTGCACTCCTCCATCCCGGCACAGGTATTGCCCCCCCAGCASCCTGCCCCTGGGCACTCCAGGAGCCCCTCGAGCTCCCAGGGATGGTTCCCAGCTGCTCACCCTGCTGAAAACCTGAAGGCTGCTGCAGAGCTCTGCCTGCATCCTGGGGTGTTCCCTCGTGGATGCCCCCAGGCAGCAACACTGGTGAGGGGGAGCCAGCAGCACCCTCAGCAGGGCCACAGCCACAGCCTGCACCTGCAGCTCTCCCTGTGTGACACTGCAGGGCACTGCACTGGCAGGGGGATTTACAGCCCACGTCCTTCTCCTCTGCTTGGTTTTGTGCCATTCCTTCTTCTTCAGCCCTGCCTGCCCACCCACAGCCTCTCCAGTATTTACAGCCAGTCCTTTAACCTCCCACTGGGACCAAGCCAAAGCTCAGCTGGGCCAGGAGAGCCCCTCTGCTGACTGCAGGGAGCAGCTGAGCCAGCTCTGGGCCGTGTGGAAACAAGCTGTGCTTACTRGGGCACTTTCAATATCCCATCTTAAATCACATCTTCCAGCACTTCATCCCTTTTGGCTCCTGTTTATTGACTTCCCAGCAAATGCTTTCAATCTGTCTGGCTCCCCTGCCTGGCTGTGCTGCTCTGGCCCCAGTGTCCCCAGGCCATCCTGTCCTGCTGTCCCCCTGCMTCTCAGGAGCCCTCCACACCAGGATGGCTGCATCCCCATCCCTGCATGGACTGGCTCAGAGGTACCCAGGGCTGCCYTCATCATTCCCAGCCCTACCAGCTCCTTTCCTGGTGTTTCCCATGTGTGCTSTGCCTCTCTGGGAGCAGCCTTTGGGCACTCTCCATCCCTTTTCTGGGCCACAAAGGATGGCAGAAGCTGTGCAGCTCCGTTTCTGGTGGCACAGGCACCCTCAGCGTTGTGTTGAGAAGCCCCAGTGGGTGACAATCCTGCTCCTCCTGCAGCCTGGGCACACCCAGGCTGGCCCCCATCACCCACACTGCCCTCAGAATAGTTTTACCAGCTGCTGAGTTCTCTGCTGAGCTCTGCTGGCTCCCAGGWWWCCTGGGAGCCAGCAAGTGAAACGGCCCAGGACAAATTCACAGGGCTTGGGGGATTTCCAAGCAAAGCTGTGTCCACTTTGTTCTCTATTTTCATCTGTACCCTGGAGAGCTTGTCTGTAATCACCAGGGCCCTCGACTTTTTTATCTCACTAGCAAGTCCAAGCTGAAAAAAAAATAAAATATTTGACATCCCTGAGGGGAAGGATGTTTTCCAAGCCTCAAGTAAAGGAGCACTTTAAGCTCACATAGGCCTCCCAAAAATAAATACAAAAATGCATCAAGGATCAGGGGTCAGAGCTGCTTTCCCTGCTTGAGCAAAGTGCCACTCTGCTGTGTCTGTGCCCTGGTCCCCACACTGACCCATGAGCACAGGGACAGCCCCAGCCCCCCAGCACACACAGATAATCCCATACAGGACCCCAAAGCCTTCCTACAGCCCTCAGGATCCTGCTCTCAACACCCGCCCTGGGGGTACCTGCTGTACCTGGGGACACTTTGTGTCACGAGAGGCACCCAGTGCCTCCACCCACCTGCGGGCGGGGGACATTGCCCACCCAGAGCCTGAGCAGCCAGGTTGTGCCCTGTGGCACAGCAGGATGCTGTGATATTTGCAGGCTTCCCATGGTGCAGCAGAACTGAATTTTGTCTATTTTTGATTTCATTCCATTCCTTCAGCAAAACTCTCATGGGGAAAAGAAAATGTAAGGATTAAAAAAAAAAAAAAAAGGGAAAGGAATCGAGGGGAAAGCCAGCCCATGGTGGGATCCTGCTGGCATTGCCTGGCTGGTGCACAGCATGGGGAGGAGAATCAGCCTGGCAGGCCATCAGGGAAGCTCCCTGCTGCAGGGCAYGGCCACAGGCTAGCAGAGAGGCTGGCATGTTAAGCTCGTTAATTAATGATGGGAAATAAGAGTTGCAAGGGGAGATGGGTTGGTGCCGAGGGCGTTGCTGGCAGCTCTGCTGGGCCCCGGAGGAGCGATGGGCACCCCCAGCTCAGCACCGCTGCTGCTGCACGGGGCGAATTGTGGCAGCGAGGGCCGAGCTGCGGGTCAGGGGAGGAGCCGAGGGCGCCGCCGCTCTGATTTACAGCGCAGCCCTGTCCCTAAAGCATCCCTGGGTCAGGTCTCCATGGAAACCGCCCCAAAACACGAACACACGGAGCCCGTTCCCGGGCCGGGAGCTGCGCTGCCGAGCCCTCCGTGCCTGGGAAAGGCTCCGTGCCCTGGGATTGCTGCCAGCGGGGAAAAGCCGCTGCTCCCTGCCGGCCCCGTCCGCAGCTGGGCCCGCTGCATTTCCCAGCTGTGCTGTGCTGTGCTGTGCCCGGGGCTGCCAAGCACCCTTCTGCACGGCACGGAGCAGCTGCGGGGCTGCGGCTGGCTCCGGCCATCGCGGGCACGGCCAGCAGGGAGCCCCACGGGGCTCTGCGGGAGCGAGACACGAGGGGCGAGCCCCGCAGCAGTTCCCAGAGCCGCTGTTTGGCTTGGCAGCCCCAGCTCCGTGCCGAGGGGARCAGCTGGATGTCTCAAACCAGGCCTGGCAGCTGGGCTGCGGTCTGGCTGGGGACAGGGCAGCCCCCAGGGGCTGGGCAATGCCGCACACTGCATTCCTGCCCTGCTGCTGCCAGGCTGAGCTGACCCGAGGGCAGCCCCGCTCAGGCACTGTGCCTGCTCAGCAAGCCCGGGCTGGGGGGAGCAGTGGCATCTGCTCTTTAACTTCTCTCCACTGGTTTCCCACTCCCCAAAGCTGGGAAGGACTCACCCCACCGCACCCCATCCTGTCTGCAGGGCCAGCACAGCTTCCTACAAGGCTGTTGTGCTCARAGCGCAGGAACAGCTCCTCGGGAGGAGCTCGGGCTCCGCTGGAGCTGCTCAGGCCGGCCCCAGGAGGAGCCAGCTGGGATGGGGCTGCAGGGTCCCACCTGCTCGTGGCGTGGTGTGCGCAGCCTCCCCCACCTCCACCCGGAGCTGAGCTGCACAGCACATCTCTCAAAACCTTTATTGTCAGCAAATAACAAAAGTCAGCCCCGCAGCAGCGCAGGGAGCCTGAAGAGAGCRGGGTGCTGGCAGCCAGGGCTCGCTGCCCCGGCCCCCCCTGCTCTCCTGGGCAGCAGCAGGGCTGGGCGTGCACGGGGGACGGGTGAGAGGGGGCACGTGTCATTCTCCAAAGCAAGGAGCACATTTACAACGGCTTATAAATAAACAACAACAACGAGAAACCTCCGGCTCTGGGAGCAGGGGGGGTCCTGCTGCCCAGGCCACCAGCCCAATGCGCTCTGTCCTCCAAAGGTGGGGAGAGGAGAGCCCCTTCCCCACCCCAGGGCTGCAGCTGCCAGGTGCCCCAAACACAGGCTGTGCCCCCAGGGGGATCAGGCTGAGGCACCAACCTAAAGCAGCCCGCAGAGCAGGCTGGGGCACCTGCCCGGGTGCCCCTCAGGGATTCAAAGACAGGGATGTAGGGAGCTGCCAGACGCAGCAGTGGACAGGGTCAGCTGTGGGACCAAGGGACAGTGAGAGCCAGGGCATGGAGCCTGGGAAGGGCCAGGAGAAGGGCAGTGCTGCCAGGTGTCACACATCTCCAGCAGCTGGTGAGGAAGAGGGCTGGGCACCCTCACCCCAAGCACGGAGGGACAGCCTGGAGCACCCTCCCGTGGTGAGACTCCTGCCACCACCTTCCCCCAYCCTCAGCCCTTTGGGTGCCACCCGCCATCCCCTGCCCACGGGGACACCCCCAGAGCTGCCCTGCTGCAGGAGGGAGGGCTGGGGAGGGCAGAGCGCATTGGGAACCACCAGAGATACCTTCTACCTTAGCCTTAAAACACTGAAGCTTATATTAGAGACATGATAATAACCAGGGGCAGGGCTGTCCTGCCAGGAGTAGGGACAGCAGAGAGGGCACAGCTCCGTGGGCAGCCTGGCGAGGCTCTGCTCGGGCTGGGAGCAGCAGGTTAGTACAGGAGGGGCACAGAGCGTGCGGCAGGGCAGGGAYGCTGCCTAGGGCTGGTTCTTCGCCTCAGGGTCTTTGTCGTAGATGTAGCTCCCCACAGCTCCGGTGTTGACACCTGCACGGGGTGAGAAACAGCAGGGTGAGGACAGGGCAGGAAGGTGGCAGGTGTAGGAGTGTGCTCTTTGTTGACAGAGTGACAAAACTATCCTTTGTCCCCTTAAAAGGAAAGAAGCCCAGAAGTTTCCTCAATTAAGTGAAAAGACACTTCCATAGGACTTGGGGGACTTCACCTCAAACTTAGGGAYAGCAAATTGGACAGAAGCCAAAAAGTCCCACCTGGGCAATTAACTAGAAAAGGACATGAACAAAGAAACTAAAGGCTTTTGTAAAGTGCTTTACCAGGAGCAAGAACGTCTAACACCTGGCTCGGTTTTTCTGTGTTTTATTTTGCCTTTTGTTAAACCTTTTTGTTTCCAACACTGCAACAGAGGCCATCCTGCTGATTTTTATGCCTCCAAGGGTAGTTGAGCTATCTTGGGTATGTTCTAGACCTCCAAGAGCCTGTTAGACCTGGCTCGAGGAGGTTACTCTAACAGGCATGCTCCAGGGAGCYGTCCCCTCTGGCTGGTGGCACGAGCATCGACCGGGGCACGTGTCCCTGGTCTGGGTCCCCCCTTGTGTCCCCAGGCTCTCACTCACCCTTTGGCCCAAAGAGGATCCCATAGCAGGGCTTGTGGCAGTAGGGCTGTCCGTCGTGCTGTGCGGGGCAGAGAGAAAAACCTGTCACCTGGGCTGGGGGCCAGGGAAAATCAGTGCCCAGGGCGTGCCCACCCCTCGTGCTCTTCCCCTGCAGACACCCCAACAACCCCGGCACTTCCCCAGGCTGAGGAAGTGAGGCTCCTCCCAGCCCTGCCCTCCTGCAAAGGCAGTGGGTGCCATCAGGGTGGCCTGGGACATCTCAGCCGTGCCCCRCTGGCATCCCCAGGTGTGCAGGCCAGGGCTCTGAGGCTGGCACCCCCTTACCTCGGCGTGTCCCCCCGGGGTCAGYGTCTTGCTGCAGCGCTCACAGCGTAGGCAGGGACGGTGCCAGTCCTTCCCCAGAGAAGTCACCTTCTCAGCTGGAGTGGGACAAGGAGAGAGGGTCACACCAGCCCCCTGCAACGTGCTGAGGGGGAGCATTCCCCGTGGGGATATCACAAAATCGCAGCAGAGCCCTCAGGATCTCCAGCCTCCCACATCCCTCCCAGCGCTCTGGTGCCTCACAGGTGACAGGATGGCTGAGGACAGCTATTCCCACATGGCAGGTGACACAGCAGGGGATACAAAGCAGATAAAGCCCTGCACCAGGCATATATCCAAGAGAACCCATCCCCGAAGGCCCCTCAGGCACATCCCTCTGTACCCACAACCCCCTCTCTGATCTAAAGCCCACTCCCAGCCTCCCTGCATGCCCCAGGGCTCCTGCACAGAGACCAGCCCCGTGGGGCCATGTCACCCTGCAGGGCCATGTCACCCTGTGGGGCCATGCCACCCTGTGGGGCCATGCCACCCTGCGGGACCATGTCACTCTGCGGGACCATGTCACCCTGTGGGGCCACGTCACCCTGCGGGGCCATGCCACCCTGCGGGGCCATGTCACCTTGCAGAGCCATGCCACCCCGAGGCAAGCCCACACTGCCCACTTGCCCCCTTACCAAAGTAGACCCTCTTGCCACAGCGCGGGCACATGTTGGGCTCCCCGGTGAAGGTGGTGACACTGGAGGCTGGAAGAGAAGAGGACATGTGCCTGGGAAGCGGGGGGACGTCTCAGCCAGGACACAGCGGGGTGGGGTGGGCCCCACACACAAACCCTGCAGCTCACGCCATCACCAGACACGGTGGCTCTGCAGTGGCTGCCCAGCATGGCAGAGGGCCAGGCTGCCTGTCCTGCCCTGCCCCTCACCTTTGCTGGGTCCCTTGGGAGGTGCAGCGTTCACCTTCCTCTCCTCCACCTTCACGGGGTGCTCGATGGGTCCCGGGGCAGTCTGCCCCTCGATCTGCGGCTTGTCGTAGATGTAGGAGCCGGCCCCGCCGATGTTCACCCCTGCAGAGGGGCACAGAGAGCCTGCAGCGGCGGCCTGGGAGCCCCTGGGGCCTCCATCGTCCCCCCAGCCCCCTGTCCCTCCTCCCCCAGCYCCGCTGAGCCAGGGGCCACCGCTGCACTTCAGACCCCGCTTGCTTTCTCCTGACCCAGGCTTCTTCCAGCCMCCTCTGGCATAGGAGACTAACTCCACCTTCTGTTTGAATGGGAATTTGTTTTTTTAAATATTAAAGAAAAAAAAAGGCAGCTCTCAGAATAGATTCCTCCCTCCCTCCTTCCTTCCCTCCAGCACTCCAGCATCTCTTCTCTCCATCTGCACAAGCAGACAGCTGGCCTGGGACTGCAATTTGCTGGCTCAATGCTCAGCCCTGGCTAGCCTGGCTTCTGGGATGTTGCTGGGGCCACCAGTGGGGATGAGGGGACCTGGCCCCTCCTGCAGCCCCGAGCCCAGCACCCCAGGCAGGGGGACACACAGGGACGTACCTTTGGGGCCGAACAGTGTGGCATAACAGGGCTTGTGGCAGAAGGGCTTCCCATCGTGCTGGGGAGAGAGGGCAGCGTTAGGAGCAGTGACCACGGCTCCCTCAGGAGCACCTTCATCTCTGCTGTTCAGAGACCACCATGGCCATGCCAGCACCCTAGAATGCACCAGTTCTGGGTGTGCAGCACCAGCCCAACCTGGCCTGAGCACTCGGGGTTTCACCTGCATCAAGCACTCGGGCTGTCAAGCACAGGTCGTGCCCTGGGGCTGGAGCACCAGTGGCCATTGCAGCTCAGCCACGGGCACCTCCATGCCCCAGCCCAGCCACGAGGCACTGGAGCCAGYGAGGCATGGCCTCAGCCCCTCAGCATGCTGTGCACAGCCAGGCCACTCTCCACGCTCAGAGCACCGTGGGAGCTCAGCTTCGCCCTTCCCTCGCCTTGGCCCAAGATCAGAGGCCCCGCACGGGCTCTGGTCCCAGCCCAGCTGCTATCGACCCCGCTATCGTCTGGGGTGATTATCGCAGGAAGGCAGGAGGCAGGCGATAAGCCCCAGAACTCCCCGTTTCTCATGGGCCAGCTGGAACCCAGTCCAAGGGAAAAGAAAGAGTGTTTGTGGCTGGAGCAGGGGGCCAGCAGGGCTGCCACACACACTGCCCTGGGTAGAAAACCCACTGGGAGGGAGCCCGTGCTCAGGCASGATCCCACGCCATGGCCTGCTCAGCCCACTCAGCCCTGCTCCTGCCCTCCATCCCTCTGCTGCAAGSCAAGGAGTGCTGCCCACGCAGGGCAGGGTGGCAGCTGAACAGAGGGGCCATCCCAAAGGCAGGGGCCAGGAGAGCCAGAGGTAAGGCTGAGGGAGGGAGAAGGCGCTGGGCTGGCCAAAGGCAGCTGCAAAATATTGCAAGGCATAAATATGAGCGTGCTCACAGCGTTGCCATGCCAGAGGGGAGGGTAAACATTTAACTGGTCTCCCCGCGACACCTTTCCACCCCAGCCTCCTCAAAAGGAGGGAGAAAAAGCAGGGAAGGGCCAAATCTGCMGTCGGCAGAGTCAGTGGGGCTTGGCTGCCATCCCCTATGGGAACAGAATCCAACCTTATATGGAGAAGCAGCAAATCTTCTGGGCTTAACCCGGCCTGGAGCACAGATCCACCTCGCTGGCAGGACAGGCCCCGCGTCCCCACGGGCTGGGGGCCGTCAGCACGGCTGTCCCTGCTGGTGCCCAGCTGTGCTGCCCGCCAGAGCCAAGCTAAGGAGCTGGTGACACTGTGGAATGGCAGCTGCTGTGCAAACCCAGGGTGTCACGCAGGGACACTGCACAGCAGAAATACAGGGGCTCCTAAGCCCGAGCAGCTGCAGGCAGCAGCATGGCGCCTCACGCTCCCCAGCGCAGGGCAGGGGCATCACGCTCCAGCACGGGCTCCGGGCACAGAGCGCCAGCGCCGAGCTCTCGTTGCCGTGGCAACCCAGGCATTCCCCCGGTGTCCGTGGTGTTTTTACGCACAGGTCAGTGCAGGCTCCCAGCACACACACATCTCCAAAGCTGTGCAATGCCCAAACAAGTCTGCCCAGCGCATGGAGCTTCAAGGGCTTACTGGGGCACGCCAAGCCCCGGCACAGCTGCCCGGGAGCCCAGGGTGACAGAGCAGCGTCACCACACGTGGTGCCAGCACCGCTCTGTGGCTCGCCCGGGGCTGTGCACAAGAGCACTCTGAGTTGCAGCAGCAGCGTTTGAAGCCAGTGTGTTCTCCTGGGCTTGCATGCCGCAGGGACAGCGCCTCCACATGGCATCAGACATCTGCCCCAGCCCTGGCTTTGGGATTTTCATCCCACCAGGCCCCCCTGAGCGCCAGCACGGCTCCCACCCCGCCCGCCCTGGCAGCTCTTACCTCGGCGTGCCCGCCCGGGGTCAGGGTCTTGTTGCAGCGCTCACACTTCAGACAGAACTTGTGCCAGTCCTTGCCCAGGGAAGAGACCTTCTCGGCTGCAGGGGACACGAGAGAGGGGTGAGCCGCTGCCCAGCACCCGCTGAAGCCCCGGGGGAAGCCAGGCCTGGGATCCAGGGGGGCTGCACCCCAGAGGGGCTGCACTCGCTCAAGGGGGGCTGCTCACACTGTGCATGTCAGCCACGGTGCAGGGAACAGCAGCCACGGAGCTGCAGCCCTGTGGGATTGGGCACAACCCCCGTCCCTGACCCCTCACAGCTCTTAGGAAGAACATTAACCCTGTCCCAGCACCAGCTATTAAGAACATTAACCCCGTCCCAGCTGGAAGCAGGACACCCCCCAGCTGCCGTCCCACAGCCGCGCTTTCCCACGYGCCAGTCCAGCAACGGTAGCGTTTCCTTCCCTGCTCCCCTGGCTATTTTTACCCGCCACGTTACCCGGAATGACTTCACTCCCATTCAAATATTTGGCGTTTCCATGCCCACCCCGCCCCTGCAGTCACACTCCCCCCACGCACAGCCAGCCTCTCCCTAGGGAGCCTCAGCCGCAGCTCCAGAGATGCTCCCAGGAGGAGGGGATGGCAGATGGAKCCACTGCCACCCAGGATGGACACGTGGCCTGGAAAACACCTGCCCCTTGCCCCCAGCCCRGGAACAGGCACGATGTGTGGATGGGCACACAGCCACCCTCCTTGCACGCCACAAACCTGCAGAGCAACTGGCTGCCAGCACTGAAAACAGTGACAAAGCACCAGTGGGCAAACTCAGGCAAGGCAAACGCTTTGAGAGTGGTTGTATGAATACAAATACAACCCTTCCTTCTGGCCCTGAGCTGTAGGTGTCCAGGAGCACCCTGGGAGGCAGCACAGGCTGCCAGGGCTCCTCGTGGTGCTCCTCTTGCATCCCCAGCCTTGCACCATCCCCTCTCCCTCCCAGCTCCTGGGCGGCCACGGGCTGCCTTGTGCCCCCCACAGATTCCTGCTGGCCCTCCCTCTGCCCTGCACATGTGCAGAGACAGCTGGAAAACACTGTGAGCCCACTAAAGCCACCGTAAAACTAAATCAGGAGAGCCAAATAAAATATTTAACAAGCAAATAAAAGTGCAACCAGAGCTGGCTGCGCTCCATGAGAAGACCTCCTCCGCGATGTCGAGTTTCCCCCCAGGACCTCGGCAAATGTCACCTGTTTGCATCCAGTTGAGACGGGGTCAAGAGCTCCCCAAAGGGCAGGTCCTGGCTTCCAGAGCCACCCTCCTCCCAAGGCAAACAGCTGCATCCGGGCACGCCACAGGGCCAAGATAAGCCGAAACAATGCCATCATCACCCAAAAATTCCATCCCAGTGCAGAGCCAGGCGGGAGGGAGGGGCAGTGTGACAGGGCAGAGCCATTGCACCAGGGGGCACAGGAGACTCCTGAGAGCACCCCAAACAAGCACCTGAGAGATGGACTTTGGGGACTCGCATCAGTTGGAACTAACTCCAAATCCACCTCCTGCTGAGGACACACAGGCTGTAGAACCAAACCCAGGCAGGAGCAGACAGCAGGGCCAAGGGATGCCCCACCAGGGCCTGCCTGCCCAAAGTTGCCAGGGCTATTCCCTGCTGGCTCCAAGCCCAGGGGCTCCGTGTCTCCCCAGTCCCTCACAGAAGGCAGCAGACCCAAGGAAGGGGCAAGGCCAGAGCTTCCCTCCTTTTCCTCTGCAGCCCTCATCTGCCTCTGGGAGCAGAGAACCAGCTGTAGGGTGAACAGCCCCCAGACCCCCCAGACCCCAGGGATTCCCCAAAACTAGGGGAATACGGAGGTCCCAGCACCCCAGTGCCCTGGGGCCATCGCAGGAGCCCTGCATCCTCCCAGCCCTCCCGGCAGGAACAGGAAGGTTCCTCCCCGGGTGACCAGGGCGGGAAGCCGAGCGTGATGGGCTGAAAGCCGAGCCAGGGGCTCGGGGCCAAGGAGCCGCTGGGCTGTGTCACGGTGGATGCACACAGAGCCGGGCCGGGCTGCGCTCCCTCGGCCCCGACCCGGCGCCGCCACGGGCACAAAGCAAGGAGGAAGCTCCCGGCGGATGTTTTCCAGAGGCCATGGCAATTATAGCTAGCCACAGCCCCCACCAGCTCCTTCCTGCTCCCGCCATACAAAATGCTTCCCCAATGACCCCCCCCCCTCAAAAAAATAACATTTCAGCAGATGGAAATCCTGGCTCCTCCCTGCCAGATGCACCCCCCCTGCCGATGCATCCCTGAGGCACGCAGAGCCAGAGGGATCCGAGCGGGGCACGGCGCAGGAGGGAGGGGAGAGCACCCGGAGCAGCCCGGGCACAGGGACAGCCCGGGAACCGCGGGGGCTGCCCTCGCCTCCAGATGGAAATGATGGAAATGCCGCCCAGGGGCCGCTCGGGCATCCTCTGGCTGCAAACAAGGATTCCCGGGGGATGCCTCCGGGACCGGCACAGCCGGGATGGCTTTCCAGAAGGCATTGTTTGCACCGAGCAGAGGAAGCAGCTTGGAGCCGCTCCGGCCCATTTCCAGGGCAGCAGCCCGCGGCCACGCCATCCCATAAATCACCGCGGAGGGAAGGGACCAGCGCCCAGATTTCCTGTCACTCGGCCACAGCTGCTCCGCTGTTGCATCAGCTCCAGAGGAAAAGGCTCTGGCCACATCCTCCCGCTGCCGGGGCAGCCCCGCAGAGCAGCCCGGCAGTGCGGGCCAGCTCCGAGCAGGGAGCAGAGGATGGTGGCACGGGGCACACGTGTCACTGCAGCCAGCTCTGCCCCCAAAGGCCCTGCTGATCCCCCCGCCCTCCCGGCACATCCTGCTCCGGCCCCCGAATGCCCCCTGCACACYCAGCCCTGCAGCCAGGCCAATCTAAAGCAGCTGGGCAGGGTTAAGGGTGCCTGACTGCAGGAATTTGGCCTCTGCCCCATGTGCGTGTGGCTCGGGGGTTTGCCAGCCCTGTGTGGGTGGGCACGGGGTACCCATGGATGAGAAACCTCTCCCCAGAGGAAACTCCCCCGGGAGAGGTGGAGGCACAGCCGGGGACACGGCTGCTGCAGGACGCGCAGGCTGTGGGGAGGGTTTGCTCTGTGTGGGCTGTGGGGTGGGTTTGCTCTGTGGGGTGGGTTTGCTCTGTGTGGGCTGTGGGGTGCATTTGCTCTGTGCAGGCTCTGGGGTGGGTTTGCTCTGTGTGGGCTGTGGGCTGGGTTTGCTCTGTGGGGTGGGTTTGCTCTGTGGGCTGGGTTTGCTCTGTGGGGTGGGATTGCTCTGTGCAGTGTGTGGGGTGGGTTTGCTCTGTGGGGCGGGTTTGCTCTGTGCAGGGGATGCACCCACGCTGCGAGGGACAGCAGGAGCAGGCAAGCAGCCGAGGGGGCTGTCAAGGCACACTGATCCCATGGCTCCACAGCAGCCCCGCCCCACAGACAACGCGGCTCAGCCCTTAATTACCCGCCGTGCCCAGACAAAGCAGCTGGCACAGGCCAGAGGTGGGTGCATCTTCTCAGGGTGGGAAGRGAGCATCCCTCCTCCCAGTTTCTGTGCCGCCGGCCGCACCGAGCCGGCCCCAGGCCCTCGCACAGGTATTTCCACAGCCTGACGTCAGTGCTGCTCCCAGGCGGAGCCTTATTCAGCGAGAAAGGAGCCACAACTGCAGCTGCGTCTCTGCAAGGGCTGGGCTGTGCCCCATCCATCCACCACAGCCTGGCAGGGCACGGGGGAGGGACAAAGCCCAGTCTGGCAGCAAGGATGCCAAATCCCCACAGGGATCCAGAGACAGGCATCCCTGGCACAGAGGGGTGCTGTCAGACTGACTGTAGATTCACTTCAGAGCAGTTGCAGACACAAAGGAACGGAGAAAGAAAAGTGCAAGGAAAGGAGCCTGGTAAACGGCTGGCAACAAAGCCAAGAGCYATGAGCCAGCAGCCTCATCCCTTCCCCAGTTCCTCACAAAGTGGCCGGGAGATGGAAAAGGTGGAAGGACATGTTGAGGATTTCCTGCCCTTGCCATGGCAGGCCATATCCCAGGCACGCTGCCCTGCCCGGTGTCTGCAGTGCCCTCCCGTGCCCCCAGCCCATCCCCAGCCCTGGCACAGCTCCTCTCCCCCATGCACAGCCRGTGCTGACGCTCACACCGCGCCCTGACTTGTGGCCAAACATATATATTTAGCTTCCCTGCAGCAAGGCAAGGCAAGGCAGCCCTCCAGCTCGCTGGGCTCCCTCCAAGTGTGCAACAAAGCCAGCTCAGTACRGCCTTGCTGCAGAGCACAGCCGGGGGAACAGGAATATCCTGGGGGCTCCCACTTCCAGCCAAGGGGAGAGACAAGGGCTTGAGCCCCCGTGTAGCTGAGCCACTCAGGTGCAAGGGAARGTTGTTTCATTTCCAGCCCCAGCCTTGGTGCTCAGCACTGCTCCATCCCTGGCTGCTCCCTGCCTCTCCTCTGCCACAGCCTCACCTCCTGCAGGCACTTCCCTGGCCAGGAGCAATCTCCTGCTCTGGTTTGCAGGGCAGCCTCCAGCAAGTCCCCCACCATGTTCCACAGGGCTTCATCAAGCAGCGTCTGAATGGGATGTGTGTGAGGTTGGGCAGCCTGGCTGTGTCTGTGCTSGGGGAGGATCAGCACTGTTTCCAGCCAGGCCCTGGGTTCAGCCAGGGCTGAGCCCAAGGAGGCAGCTGCTTTCCATAGCGGCCCTGCATGTCAGGCATGGCAGGCAGGACACCACGGGGAGCAGGGAATGCAGCCCACACTGCCAAGGGACACCAGCACAACAATCAGAGGCTCACCTGCAGCCCTGCCCTCAGCCACCACACAGCCAGGGCAGAGCGGGCAGTGAGAGCCGGGCACAGGCRGGCACACACCAAACACTCCCTGGGTAGCTGCTGGCTCAGAGCACGCTGTTCCTTCCCTCTGCACTCTGAGATGTCATCTCTGGCAGGCAGTGCCGGCAGAATAAGACAGTTTCCTGGCCCGTTTCAGCAAGAGCAGGATTCTGGGACATGCTGGAGCAGCCAAGCTTGTCAAAGCACCCCTCCTGCCCCATGGCTCCTCACCTCCCCACCCTGCTGGCCCCCCACAGCTCCAAGCAGGGTTCAGCCCAGGGCTGAGGATGCTCAGGGGGCGCAGCACTGGGGCTCCCCACCAGCAAGTGCACGGCAGGATGGTGGGACAGCTCTCCCCATCCTCATGCCAGGACACATCTCCCACCATCAGCTCCCTGATAGCACCAGGGCCCTTGGCAGGAGCAATGGGCACCACCACAACCAGGAGTGGCAGCACAGCTCATGCTCCAGGCTCCGTTTGATTGCAACACTGCTGTGACAGATTTTCCATTACTCCTCGCTTGGGCGTTCCTGCTCCGCCTTTCCCTGCCTTTCCTTTCCAGTCCCATCTTCTCACCTCTCCCCATCCCTGCCAGGGAGGGAGGGAGGATGGGAACGTGGGGATCTCTGTCTGCCTGGAAGCTGGGACACGGCTGCAGGACTCCATAATCCAGACACCAACRGAGTCACCCGGGACCAGCCCTGGGCTGCACGGGGCTGCCCCCAGCACCCACAGCCCTGGGGCAGCGCCGCTCCCACTGCTGGCCCTGCCASCACCACCCTGCCAGGAGCCCCAGCAAAGCCCAGGACACAAGAGCAAGGGGACCCAGCCCTCCCACCGCCCCGTTCCACACTCCCACAGAGCATTTTCTGTAGCCCGTGCTTTTTTCCTGAGGGAAAAACGAATGCTAATCAGCCTGTTCTTCAGCTTCCCACAGAGGCATCCCTCCCATGGGCAGGGCTCTGCGCGGGGAGCAGGGAAGCRGAGCATCCTTAGTGACCACTCTGCGAGGTGCCCCGACGCTCCCAGGCCCGGCAGGAGGCAGTTGCCGAGGAGCCCATCCCGCTCCGCGCTGCAGGGCTGTGCCCACCCGGCCTGAGGAGCCGCTTCCTTTGGTAGGGACGGCTGTAATGGGAATCCAGCCCTCCTGCCGCTCCTGCCCCACGTCTCCCTGCCCGGAGCCAAGCACAGCGGTTACTCATTAATTGCAGAGTGGCCTCTGCAGCTTGAATTTCGCCGGGCGGCCCCGGCGGTGCCGTGCTCGGCAGGGAGAGCAGCCCGGACCTGGCTGCACCCCGTGTGCCCCGGCACCTGCTGCGGGCCCCTGGCAGCACGCCGGGCTCGGGCCTCCCTCATTTCCCAGCTGGATGTGTCCGTGTCCTCAGTGCCCCTCTGGAATCCCRCCGGCAAATCAGCGCAGCTTTAAGCCTGGGGGCTACTGAGTGACTCCCACCTGCTTTGGCGATGCCCCTTTCGGAGCAAACGGAGCAGCGCCTCCCCCCAGCCCGGGCAGCGAGCTCCCCAAGAGCCGCCCGCAGCCGCAGCCGCCGCACGTGTGCTCGCCGCATCCCTGGGCTTGTGCCTGCCCCGTGCTCGGGACGGGAAAACAGGAAACCCCCTGCTGCCGCAATCCCCTGCTGCTCTGGGAAGAAAGGATGGGAGGCGGACAGGCTTGGCCAGGGCTCCCGGTGACCCTGCAAAACTCATTTAAGGCTCAGCAATGTGAAAGAGAGCTGGGGAAATGTGTGGCTRTTTGGCTGCAGGAGGCTCTGGTTCTCCCGGAGCTTCCTGGCAGCAGTGAGAGCCCGAAGCCAGCCCCGAGCCCARCGCTGCCACCTGCCAGCGGGGACGGGACGGGAGCTGGCGCTGCTCCCCGGCTGCTCCTGCGCTCAGACATTCACTGCATCCAGCCAGCCTCCCGAAGCAGGAAAGTTAGCCCCAGCCGTTCCTGGAAACAATGTCACAGACCTCAACCTCCTTTCAAAAATAAGGAAAAAAAAGAGGGAAAAAAGCCAAAAAACTATTTTTACATTTCCCCGTGCTTTTTAAAGGAAAAAAGCTCATTCTGTAGCTCAGGAAACGCCCACATCCTCCTGACTGCGCAGGGAGGAGCCCACTGGATTTTTCCAGGGAGCATGAAGCAACAGGCACGCTGGAAATGAGTTTTCCATGGGTACCGGGAGCGCGGGCGCTGGGAGCCGCTCGGCGCTGCGCGGGCCGGGACCGGGAGCCGGCGGCGCCTCTCCCACATGACCGCGGCTGCAATCCCCGGCATTCGGGCAGCCCGAGCTGCCAGCGCTCATTCAGCACGGCCAGGGAGGCTCCCGAACAAGCGGGGCTTTATGAATCACCTCCCGCTAAGCTTCGGGCCGGCCCAGGAATTCGGGAGCGACACCAAAGCCCGGACGCGGAGCTCCCATCGCCTTCCCAGGGATGGGAAAGCCCGGGATCCGCACCCCGGAAAGACGGCTCAGGATTTGCATGGAGCTTCCATGCATTGAATAAACGGACTCAGGTTTATTCTTCCAGAGCCTGGGCGGTTCCTCAAGGGAAAGCTCAAGGCATCAACAGGGACATGCTCCTGCCCATCTCAGCACTAAGCGCAGAGTTTTTTGCTCCCGTTTCAGCTCAGCACCACCCCCTGTCCCCAGGTCTCCCTCAGGGGCAGCATTCCCTGCGGGAAGGTGTGGGATGGGGGCTGGCACTGCCCCGCCGCCAGGCACCTGCCTSCAGGGCAGGGAGTCCCCACACGGGCAGGGAGCAGCAGAGCCCGGGACAGAGACCGCGGCACCGACAGAAACCCTCCGGGGAGAGCAGCTGGGGCAGGGGTACAGCCCTGTTCCCCCCCAGACCACATCCCCAGGGGACCCACAAGTGCCCCAGGACGTGGGGAGAGAAAAAGAGCAGGGAYACTGCTGGCGGCTGGCGCTTCTCCTGCTGGCACAGCCTGGCCTCCTCCTCGGGTCCCTGAGCCCAGCCCCGACCCCCCCACGCAGGGCAGGCTCATCCCTGGAGCGAGAGGAGCAACTCTGCCGCCGGGTCAGTGCCCAGCTGGCTGGGGAGGCACTATTTTTTGCTTAAAAAGGAAAAGATTCATRCAAAGAAAGACATCCAAGGGGCCAAGCCCTTCCCACCCACACACAAATAGGTTTATTTAAAGGAGGAAGACAGCAAATTCCTATTTCCCTGTGTTTACTTGGAGATGGCCGGAAAAGAATGAAAGCACCAATGCCTCCAATGCTCAAACATCATCAGGACCCTTTGGTATTTCTCCACCAAACAAACACACTGAGGCAACAGGGGCTGGACCCCGGAGCAGGGGGGAGATGGGTAGGGAGGGCTCTAGGGAGGCAGCGCCAGGCCAGCTGCACGCCGCGGTCAGCTCGGGCTGGAGTCCTGCACCCATCCCCAGGGCCGTGCCGAGCTCACGGTGCGGGCCCGAGGGTGCTCACCCAGGACAGAGGCCCCGCCGGAGGCTCCGGGCTGGGGCAGCTCCTCGGGGGCACCCAGGCCGAGGAGGCTCAGCCGCTGCCCAGTCCTCGCTGCGAGCCGAGCCGGGCGGCGGCGCTCAGCCCGCGCTGCCTGACCGGACACACGGCAGCCCCGCTGCCCAGAGATCCTGACCGGCCACAACCCCCAGCAGGGCCCTCGGAGACCTGCGGGGACTCGCTGCTGCCCTAACGCAGCCCAGGCGTGCTGAGATGGACCTGCGAGCCCAGGAGCTGCCTTTGAAAAAGTCCCGAGGAAACCCCAAACCCTTCGTTAGCTCGCCCCGCTGGGAACAGCCCGCTGGGGGCTGGCTGCGCGGCGAGACAGGGAGGGGTSAAGGGCACACCTGGGGCCAGGTTTGCAGGGAATCAAAGAAAGCGGCTGCGAGAAGGTTTTGTTTGCACCTGCCACTGCCAACTTCCCCGCCCCAAGAGATCCTCGGGATCACGGGAGCCCCATCCCGGTACCGGCCGTRTCGGGTGGGCTGCGTTCCCCTGACCCAAGGCAGCAGCACCTGGGGACAGGAGCCAGCCCTGGTGCGGGCACAGCCTCCAGCCAGGGCTCCTCACCGCCTGCTCCCCCCTCAGCCCGGCAAGGCCGGGATCACCCAGACGCCCCGTGCCCCTGCCCCAGGGCCGGCGGGCAGCACCCTCAGCACAGCCGGGATGCGGAGCGGAGGGGCCGCGGCCGCCCCGGGGGGAGAAGGAGCCGCTGCCGGGCCGGTCCCCGGGCGAGCCCCGCGGGGAGTGCGGCGGAGCGGACACCGGGGCCATACATCCCCGTGGGGCAAAAGGGGATGCGCCGGGGCTCGGGGAAGGGAGCGATGAGCGCCGGCTCTGGGCTGGGGGATCGGTTTGAGGTCCCGGGGATGCGTCTGGGCGCGGGGAAGGGGATGCGGGGCCGGGCCCCGGGGATGCGCTCACCGAAGTACACGGTCTTGTCGCACTTGGGGCACTTGGATGCCATGGCGGGAGAGCAGAGCCGAGCCGAGCCGAGCCGCGCCGTGCCGAGCCGTGCTGTGATGTGCCGCGCCGTGCGCCCCGCTCCGCCCGGCCCCCGCCCACCGCCGCCCGGGGGGAGCCGGGGCGGGGCTGCCCGCCGAGCGGCGCCGGGCTCGGTACGGCTCGGCACGGCCCGGCTCCAGCCCAGCACAGCAGGTGCCCGGCCCCGGCGGCGGAGAGAACACCCCCTGCCCTGTCTCCCATCCCCAAAGACCAAAGTCGGGACCCTAGTGCTCCCGACTTCCCTTGCCTGGGAAAAAACCTCCATAATAAACAGGTTGTAGTTGAGCGACGSGACTTGTGGGGTTTTACCGGCCCCAAAGGCACCGGCCGAGTCCGGGACATGAGTGAGGGTGGCGGTCCCGGGCAGAGCCGCAGAGGGGCTCGGGCATCTCCCACCGCCCGCGGGAGCGCGCAGCCCGTCCCCGCCCCAGCCCCGCTCGCTGCCCGGCTCCAGCGCCCGCATCCCCCGGCTCCCGGCGCCATTCCGCTCCGTTGCCATGGAAACTCCCATCTCAAAAACCCCTCCGGCTGCGAAGGGATGCTCAGGGAGCCGTGAAGCCACGGCGAGGATACCCGAGGAGCCAGGATGCCCCTCTGTGCCCGGATGGTGCCCCGCGGCGGGGCGGCGGTGGGCGCAGGGCAGGGGGTGACAGGGGTGGTGACAGGGGTGGTGACAGGGGCGCAGGGCCCGCGGCTGGGGAGCTGCCGTGTTGGTAAACAGGACATCTGCCGGCCGCCAGCGCAGCCCTGCATTATTCATCAGCGGCAGCCTGGCTCTGCTCCGCCGCCATTGTCACAGAATTCCTCTCCCTGCCGGCAGCTGCTGCAGCTGCCAAGCGCCCGCCCGGCCCCCGGGGAAGCCTTGGGAAGGGAACCCGGGCTCCGGGGCGGGACACGGTGACCCTGCCGGGCAGCACGGGGGCCGGGGGTGCCCGACAGCGGTTCCTGCACAGCCCCTGCACCCCGCGGCGCTGGAGGGCCCAGGCATCCCTGTCACTCCCTGGCCAGCTGCTGCCACAACAATGCGTGGCTTTGTGGCCGCGGGGTCCCTGCGGGGCAGGTGGCAGCGCTGCCCCCACGGCCCCCGGAGGGGCTCAGCCCTGCGTGCCCCACCGCGGAGCCAGCGTGTCCCAGCCCAGGCTGCAGCCACCGGGAGGGCAGGAGCTGGGGGCTTGTGGAGCAGAAGAGCGGCTGCCGGCTCCAGAACAGTCCCAGAGAAGCCCCTGTGTGCCCGGTGTGGCTGCAGCCCTAAAGCACCCAGGGCTGCGGGCAGTGCCAGCACAGCATCCCTGTGCCTGCAGCAGGCTCACGCACTGAGGGGACAGCCTGAAAAGGGTCTCCTGTCTAAACCCTCCCCAGTGTGAGGTGGCCTCAGCTGGTGTTCCGGCCCTGGGGGCTGAGGGGTGCAAGAGGAGGAGGAAGAAGGCTGCATTCACCCTGTGGCCCGGTTGGGGAGGCCCCAGAAGAAGCCTGGGCGCTGCCCCGCTGTAGAACCAGCRCCCAGAAGGTGCCGGCCAAGGGCTTTTCACACATAGAGGCTGGCGGGAATTAAGACAAATCACCTAAAGGTGTGAATCCCTGCCTGCAAATGCGCTAAATCCCGAGCGGATATGCTGGTCAGGAGCAAAGTGGCTTTAGCTGCTCGTGTCTTAATCTCCCCCGATTTAGGCTGGGCATGCCCCTGCACGGAGGGCAGGGATGGGACAGGTGACTCGGGTGGCACAGGCGGAGCGAGCAGGGATGGCCGAGCTGCTGTGGGGACAGCACGGCCAGTGCAGGGGGGGACAGCCCCTGCCGAGGGGACACAGGATGCTGGCAGGGGGGTGGTGGCACGTGAGGGACACCCCTGACCCCGCTGCGCCTCTCCCCAGAGCACATTAATAATTTTCACCAAAGGATGCATTTTCCATCAGAAGCTGGAGGGGCCCATCCCTGCCCGAGGGCTGAGCTGGAGTTTCCCTGGCAGCGGGTGACAAAGGCGCCTTTCAGCGGCCAGGGAAGGTCTCTGGCACGGCCGTGCCCCCTGCAGCAGTGCCCGAGGGTGTCCCAGCCGAGGGCGCCGTGTCCCCAGGGCGGGAGGTGACYCATTTTCCTGCGGCCCTCGGGATTTCCTGAGCTGCTGGGGGCAGCAGCCTCCAGCCTGGGGCAGCCTCAGCGCCCTGGGGCACTGCACTGCCCTGGCCGTGCCCCAGTCCCCGCTCCGGGGCTGTGCGGGGCCTTTCCCCTGCCATAAAGCCGGGCTTTAACCCRGCCACTTCCTCGGTGCTGCGGGGAGTGGAGCAGGAGCCGCATCCCTGCAGCATCCCCTCCTCGGCTGCAGTGAGCCCCAACAGGCCCATCCTAGAGCTGAGCCCAAGGCAGGCCCATCCTAAAGCTGAGCCCAACAGGCCCATCCTAAAGCTGAGCCCAACAGGCCCATCCTAAAACTGAGCTCCAACAGGCCCATCCTAAAGCTGAGCCCCAACAGGCCCATCCTAAAGCTGAGCCCCAACAGGCCCCTCCTAGAGCTGAGCCCCAACAGGCCCATCCTAGAGCTGAGCCCAAGGCAGGCCCATCCTAAAGCTGAGCCCAACAGGCCCCTCCTAGAGCTGAGCCCAACAGGCCCATCCTAAAGCTGAGCCCAACAGGCCCCTCCTAGAGCTGAGCCCAACAGGCCCATCCTAAAGCCCATCCTAAGGCTGGTCCTGCAGCCCTGTCCCGGCAGCAGCAGCTCCGCAGGGCCCGGCAGGGGCTGCAGGACACGGGGGAGCTTTGCCTTTGGGCTGGGCCTGGAGCAGGGATCGCCTCCACCGGGAGCCTGCAAAAGGTGTGAGGCTGGGACCCCTGCCCAGGGCAGGGCAAGCAGAGAGCTTTGTGCAGAGATTAAGGGAAAGTGAGGAATAAATAAGGAATAACTCCCTCCAGGCTGCCTCTCCTTTGGCTCACCTCTCTCCCCCTCCCCGTGCCGACTCCCCTCAGCTCTTTTTTCTTCATTCAGATACAAATACCACAAAAACTCATGGACCAGACAGAGCTGCTCCTAAGGGGAGCTGGAAAGCCTTCCTCTGCTCTCATGTTTTCTGGCACCTAGGACCCCTTGGATTTGTTACAGGGCAAGAAGAGGCTGAGGGGGGTGGGGAATTAAAGAGGTTATGGGAAAATCCCCTGCTGCTGGCTCGGTGTGCCCAAAGATCAGTGATCCTGTGTGGCCTGCAGAGCCTTGGCTGGTGCACCATGTGCAGCCACAGGCCCAGGGCCCTCTGTGCCTCATGACAAGGTCACCCCAGGGTGACACACTTCTCTTTTTTCCACCCCTGGAACTCCCATGTCCCAGACACAGCCCACAGCCAGGGCTGCTGGTTAAGAATGGCTGCTGCCCCTGGCCAGGAACAGCCACTGCCCATTGTCACCCCAGCTGTAACAGTTCTGCCTCAGATCCTTGTGGTAGGCAGGAGTTTCATGGAAAAAGTGGTTGGGCTTCCTTCCCTTCATGGGCTGGGAGCAGTTCTCTGTGATGGGATGCAACAGAAAGAGCCTTTCAGAAAACCTGGCAACACACTATTTTTCTTATTTCATTTATTCTCCACAGCCCTCCTGGATGTGCAGCGCCTGCCAGCGTGGATCCTGCTGTCCTACACGGCGAGCAGGGCAGCACCCTGCCTGCAGCAGGGGACACCTGTGTGAACGAGGAGCCCGGGGCTGGCTGGGCTGGGGAAGCAGCCAGGGGACAGCCCCACGCACGCCGGGCACCCAGCCCTGCTGCCCAAGGGTCGGTGCACAGCTCTGGAGGGAGCACGGGGGCTTAGGAAGGATTAGCAGGAGGCTGAGGGAAGATGGAGGAGCAGAGGACGGGCGTGCCGGGGCTGGCAGGGGCTGGGGCCCGTCAGGCAGCACATGCCACTGCCCAGGCCCCGGCGCCGCGGCCCCTGCAGCTCCAGCCATCCACTCCTCGCTCCTCTCCTTTAAAAGGCATCCGAGCCCCTGCCCTTATCAGGCAGGGCCGATAGCGCTGTCACGCCTGCGATAAACAGGTTTACAGATTTTGTCCTTGCCATCTGGAATGGATGTCCCCATTGTCCCCGCGAGCGCTCCGAGGGGCCGTGGCTGCCAGCCCGGCCAGGCCCGGGGGCTCCCGACGTGCTGCACGGCCCGGCCGAGGATGCAGAGCTCGGTGTGAGCCCCCTTGGGGCAGGAGGGACCCCTCCGAGGATGCAGAGCTCGGTGTGAGCCCCCTGGGGCAGGAGTGATCCCTCGGAGGATGCAGAGCTCGGTGTGAGCCCCCTGGGGCAGGAGGGACCCCTCCAAGGATGCAGAGCTCGGTGTGAGCCCCCTGGGGCAGGAGGGACCCCTCCGAGGATGCAGAGCTCGCTGTGAGCCCCCTGGGGCAGGAGGGACCCCTCCGAGGATGCAGAGCTCGGTGTGAGCCCCCTGGGGCAGGAGGGACCCCTCCGAGGATGCAGAGCTCGCTGTGGGCTCCTGAGACCTGAGCACAGCTCTCAGACCCGTCAGAGCCACGGTGCAGAGAACAGCCGCGGTGGCCACTGCAGAGCTGGCACTGGTGGCTCTCCCCCAGGTTTTCCAGGGAAAGAAAKGGTGTCCCGAGGAACGGGCTGGACTCAGACCCAGGCTGCAGAGGCAAAGTTCAGCTCAGGGCAATTGGCCATTAAGCCCTGGCAGAGCCACGGCCCCCCCGGACACGCTGTGGGCAGAGGTYGGGCTGGCCATGGCGCAATGTGGCTCTGAGGGCCGGCACAGCAGCAGGAGCAGTGTGCCCAGGGGCTGCCCAGCTTTCATGCGTCTGTGCCCCACATGCACCTCCAGGACACTCTCAGTGGGCCCCGGGGGTATGGAAGGGACTGGACACACATAATCCAGCACCTCACGAGTGCTGCAGTGTCCCCATGGCACCATCTCCTCCTTCTCCATCAGCATCACCCACCCACCCACCAGGATGCATTTGGCCTTGGCTYCCCCCGGACATTTTGGGCATCTTCCTGGGATGCAGGGAAACCTCCACACATTCACCTCCCTCCTGTCCTGCCTGGGGGCAGCCAGAGCACAGGCAKGGGGAACAAACTCACTCCTGCTGAGATGGAAAATCTCTGAACGARCTCAACTTGGCTGAAACCCTCTGGCCAGAACCTGTAAATCTGCTCCCCGTGACGCTGCCAGCATCCCACAGAGCACTGGATCCAGGTGGAGAGTCCCCTTGCAGGAGGGAAGGGAGGAAGCTGTCTGCAAAAAGATGCTGAATTTATGTTATTCATTCTCATTCCAGGAATGTGGTGAATGAACTTGCAAAGCCCAGGGCAGGAATCAAGCGTGCTTCAACCCTGACCTGCCCTGACTTTCTTCCAGGCTGAAGAAGAGGTGGAGACAAGCCCCAGCCCCACAACCCATCTGAATTTACTGTGTGTCTTTTGTTGAGGCAGCTTTCCTCCTCCTGCACGGGTGAAACGTGATTGTCAGAGACTGAGTCTGCCACCAGGTTTTGAAGCTGCTCAAGCAGGGCAAAACCCTTCTGTCAGTCCCCAGGCAGGGCAGCGAGGCAGGAGGGACAGGGGGACGTGGGCCACCCCAGCCTCCTGCCTTGGGAAGGGCCATCAACACCACCCACACTCCAGACATGTTCAAGGTCTGGGGATCAYGGCAGATCCCATCACTGTTGGCTCTTGCAGGCTGACCTTGAAAGGCACTGACTGCATGTACAGGAAAAACCCCAAACAAACCCTCTCTCAGCAGCTAGAGAGGGCTGTCATGCCTCRACTTGCCTTTCTGCAGTGATCTTTCCTTTCTCCCTCTAATGCTGCTGCCAAAGCTTATTTGGGTTAATGGTGTTTTTACGTCTGTGCCCTCTTGATGGATTAAGAAAAATAGAAAAGATTCAAGGTCCAGTTTCTGTAAATTAGTCAAATTCCTTCCTTCTCCTCATAGTCAAAATCTGCCAGATTATATTTGTGCTCTCCCCACAAATCCCCCCGCAGGCTGGCACACCTCCCGTGCCACTGCTCATCCCGTGGCCCCTGTGAACAGGTGAGTGCCCCCTCCTCGTGTGGCAGTGGGAAGCAGCTCCACCGTGATGCAATCCCACCAGCCCAAAGAGCCTCTCCAGCTTCCCAAGGTCTGGCTTGTGTAACACTTGCACAGAGAGCCAGAGCCCGCAGCAGAGCTGGCACCGGCTCCAAATTTCCATTTCAAAAGAAAATTTCAGCGTGTATTTTGTTTTACAACTCTCCAATAGTGTCCCAGTTACAGCCCTCCTCCCACAGCAGGAATGCCAGGTTTGGAATTGTTAGTTTTGGTCATACTTTGCTTTTTTTCATATTGTTTCATCAGTGCTGTTACACGGTCAGGGCGCTGCCTTCATGTTACGGCAGCAAAAGCAGAGATCACAGAGAGCTGCTGTTAACAAGCTGGTAAAATGCAAAATGCAATGTAAAAAAACGCCCCCAAAACACCCAAGTTAACTTTAAAAAAAAATAAATCTGTAACAGAAGCATTTTGGCATGAAGTATTGTAGGAATGCTTGGATTTTTGTTTTGTTTTWAAAATACTTTCCTGAGCAGCTTCCTGCTTCTTTTTAAGCCTGTAAAATTGCAGGCATGGCACTGAGTCTGGAGGTCAGCATGCTCCATCCACGTGAGCACCGTCCTCTCCCGGCGATCACAGCTGAGCCTGTGACATATCTGCTCCCACGTCCGCATGGCAGAGAGGGGAGGGAAGGACTGGGATGCCAGGGACACACAGCTAAGGGAAAATACCCAAATGCACGTGGCAACACTTACTACATCCCAACAGACCTGCCCTGCTTCGGGTGGGCAAGCACTTCCCAGCTCCTGGCTCTCCTCCCCCTACAATCTCAGGGGCTCTTTCGAAGGTGGAAAGCAAGGAGAGGAAGGCACCTGGAAAATGGGACATTGCCCCAGCCGTGTGAACATTGCTCTATTTTGACAAGGCTCTAGAGCAGGAGAATGAATAACCAAAGGCAATTCCTGCAGCAACAGCACAGGAATGTGGATACAGAGGAGAGGTTGGCACAGGAGGGGCTGTGACAGCAGCAGCTCGAGGGAGTGACCCCTCAGGCTTGGACAGGTCAGTGCCTTGGACCTACCAGTCCCTGCACTTCCCAAGAGCCAGCGATCTCCTTTGRTGGCCAAAGGGATCTTCCAGCCTCCCCTCCCAAGCTGGTACAACTGTAAGCCACTGAAACAAACACATGGCAGGGGAGCCKGCTACTGCACGCCAGAAAACAGCATCTCTTTTGAAGGACACGCAAGGGTCCTTCAAAGTTAGGGCAGCACAGGACGTGCTCGCTCTCCTTGCCTGGACTCCTTCCCAGAGCAATCTCTGGAGCCGCTCCAAGAAAGCTTTTAAGCTGTTGGAAACCGCAGGGCTGGCACCCCCCAGTGGTTCTTGTGCTCTCGGTGCAGCCGGAGCCGCCTCTGCCGGGCTCACGGAGAGCTCAGCCCCAGCCCCGGGATCCCCAGCACAGCAGCAGCCCYGRCCCCCGGGCTGTCCGAGCTGCCCCAGCCCCGGGATCCCCAGCACAGCAGCAGCCCCGGCCCCCGGGCTGTCCGAGCTGCCCCAGCCCCGGGATCCCCAGCACAGCAGCAGCCCCGGCCCCCGGGCTGTCCGAGCTGCCCCGGCCCAGATTTCCTTTTGCTACTGGAAGGAATCCACAAGAGCACTTGCCCTCACAGAGACAGAAGTGTTACAAAACGCTCCTGCAGCCGCTGTTTCTCTCATACAGAGGGTTAATCCTAAGGATTGATGGTGACAAAGTAAAACTGCCAATGGTCACTGGTGCTGCTCGCAGCCTGAGGGCTTTTGTGCCCTTCCTGAGTAGCACATCCTTCAGGCATGGCTGTCCTGTCTCACTTTTGAGGACAGGAAAGCCTGACCTGTAGCACAGGACCTGCCAGGGTGCACAGGTGCTCACAGCCACTGGGTGAATCTCACCACTCCTGAGCAGCAACAAGAGCAAACACGGAGCCCACGCTGCTCATCTGGGAGGACAGAGCAATGCAGAGCTCAGAACTGCCCACGGGCTGGGCTGCTGACCCCCAGGGATGTCCCTCTGCCACACACCAGAGGCAGGCCCAGAGCAGCAGGACCAGGAGCTGCTGTGGACAAAGGGCTCATTCAGAGGCCCAGCCCTGCATCTGCTGCCTGTTKGAGGAGGAGAAGGAGGGAGACGACTCCGAAGCGTAAGGAAATGTTTAAACTGCACAGGGGAGGAATCAAACTATGAGGGACTCGAACTCTTGCCCTGTACTGCTGGCCCAGGGACCCTGGAGAGCAGGACACAGCCCAGGGTGGGACAGAAGGCGCAGGGCTGTGAGCCCCAGGCATGTGGAACCTGAGCGAGGGCGGCCGTTTCACAAGAGACAAAAAGCAGATGTTTCACAAAAGCTCACTTTCCAGGTTTATTAAGTAAAGTTAACTGAATTGTTTTCATTTTGTGGGGATTCCTTTCCGTCTAACCCGGAGGGTTAACAGAGTTGCACAGAATCACGGTTGGACTGTGATAACCCAAATACAACTTTGGCTCATCTCACCGCTGACACATATGGAATGACTTGGGGGTTATTACATGCTGTGTCTGCTTGAGGCAGGTACATGTACAGATCAGCACAAGTTGCAAATGATAGTTTACATCCTTTCAAAACCGAGCAGGGCATCCAGCAAATGCACTGCCGTGAGAAGACATATGAAAAAGAAATGATACAGACTTGCAAATACGTAAGAAGTTGAAGAGATGCAAGAAACTTCAAACACAAGAAATGTCAAGGGGGGAAAAAACCACTTAAATTCAGACACAATGTGTTCAAATGAAAACCCAGCTGTAATTTAAAGTCCCTTCAAAATGGGAAACATACAGTAACGCAATTAAAGAGAAACCAGGTCTCATCCTGGGAAACGTGTCCAAAAGCACTGATGCACAAACAGGTTCAGAGTTCTAAGCAAAATGTCCCTGGGCATTGGTGTACTTGACTCTTGGAGCCAGAGCAAAGCAACTCATTACACTTGCTGGGCCTACTGCTAACAGCACGCAGGATCCCAGATGTCACAGAGAAGGCAGCACGCAAATGCTGGTTACTGGGAGAAATGCCACGGGCCACAGCTCCCAGAGAGCAACTAGAGTAAGGACACCTAATTCTGGCAGCCTGGCTCCACTGCACACAACGTTAGTGTAATGTTCTGCAAGGTTCTTCAGTTCTTAGCTCACTCCTTTCTCAGCCTGAGTTGGTCTGTCTTGTGCATGAGCACAACTGGCTGTGCAAAATGATCCAAAAAACAGAAGGGACAGGACCAAAGAAAACTGGCTGAACCTGGGGCTGGCTTTCAGCTCCTATTTTCAAATATCAGTTAAAGATTGGAAATTTATCTACAAAAGAAATAATATAAATGAAATTTAAAAAATGGCACCGTCCACAAAATTTAAAAAAAAGATAAAAGAAAAGAGAAATCTTACAACACAGCCTCATAAAATGGCTTTGCAACGATAGCTCAGTCACAAAATGAAGGGTTCTAGCTCTTCATACATCAGAAGAGGAAACAAAGCTAAAAAGTACTAGTCCACATTCTCTTAATAAGTTAAACTTACTTTCCCTCCCCCTTCTACAAAAGGGGTAGAAGCAAAAGGGAAAGGAGGCTACTAAAAATAAAAATTAAAAAAAAAAGAAAAAAAAGAAAAAATAAGATAGGAGAGAAGGAGAGAGTGCAAGAGAGAGAGAGACAGAGAGAGAGAGCAGTCTGTGGTCAGAGGCTCAGAGCAGGGCTGAGTTCCTTTTAAGGGTTTAAAAGATGCAAAACAGTTCCTCAAAAGTTCCCTCTCTTCAACAGTTAGCTCAATGCTGTAGCCATGGAAACTCAAGTAGATACTGGAGGAGATTGCCGGCGTTAATCCTCGATGATGATGGGCTCATCGTTCATGGGCTGGCGGAGCTGCACCGCCTGCATGGGCCGCAGGATAATCGGCTTGTAGGGGCGTCTGGCGGCTCGCTTGGCTTCCGAGGAGGAAAGCAGCTTGCGGATTTTCCTGCAGACAGGAGGGAGAAAGGCAGGATTACAGAGGCACCGGGGCTGCTCCGCTTCCCCGGGGGAGATGGAGCCCGCACACGCCTGCTGGGCTGGCTGACATGGCTCCTTCTGCAATGGCTGCCCTGGGAAACTCGGATTCTCTGATTTACAAACCCCCCAATGGAGAGGAAACTGCATTCTCTGCCCCAGAATCCTCCCCCTGTAGGGCAGAAGGCATTCTGGTCCAGCCTGCTAGGACCAGGGTCTCTTGCTGGGAATAGAACATTGAAATAGGACAGCCAGTTTCCACACCATTGATTTATTCTGAATTTATTTTGATCAGCTGGATGTGCTGCAGGTAGCTCTGGGGAAGTTTACAAAGCCAAGGCAACACCAACAGGGTGTTTCCCCTTCTCCCTTCTCCCACAATGCGTGTGCCCAACCCAGAGATGGGCAACATTCACACCTTGTATTTGGTTAAGGATTTCCCTATGTGTACAAGGCTGGCAACAAGTCCTATCAGATGCAGGAAGCTGTTTTCCATATGGACAGAAAGACACACCAAAGCTTTAAAATTACCAAAGGAAGTTAGACAGGGACAAATACTGAATGATTGCTTGTTTTTCTTAATACCAGGCTTAGAGTATCATTAAAAAACCCCATCCAAACCCAAAAATGCAGCAACAATGAAAAATGTACTGTGTAATTAAAATGAGGAATTCTTTTATACAGAGGATGTTGTGGTGGTCAAAGGCACACAGAGATTAGAAAGGAAAGTAATGAAGAGTCACAAGAGTAGTCCACCAGTACCCACTATGAGTTTTCAGCTCAGGAACTGGGGCCACAAGAAGGGTCTGACAAGGCAGCACTGCCTTCCCTCACAGGCTCCTGACAGAACAAGGTTTGGCTGACCACGAGAGACAAGAGAGGAAGGGCTCTGCAGCCCACATTTCAGCCACCTATCCCCCAGCTTCATTTAGGCAACACTACTGGGGCCAAAACCCCCTTTTGCTGGTTGTGGTTTTGGCTGGTTGGTTTGGTTTATTTGTCAGTGGAAGAGAGACCTTCTCACCGAGCTGATGCCTATCACTGTGCTATGATTTCTGCCTTCAAGATGTGATGGCTGCTAAAGGAAATGGTCAAAATATCTCCCTTATCCTCAAAAACTTACCCTTAGCACCACCAGAACTGACAAACCATCAACTTCAGCTGAAGATTCTGAATCACTTCTTGTCAGATTTGGTCATCTCTTCACTTGTTTTTTTTTTGCCCACTGAGCAGGACAAGCTGCTGCACTTACACAGACACATTTTTTGTTTGCCCAGTGTCTCCATTTCTCCAGCGCCTTCTCAAACTAAAAGGCCACAGGGTGAGGAGAGGTGAAAACAAGCTGGCCAAAGTGGTGGTGGGGAGAGAGAAAATAAAATCTTGATATAATGACTTTTCCAAGATGTTTGACTGCAGTTGATCCACTTTTAGCCAGCAGAGCTCCTTGCAGCACCCGTGTGTGCTCCATCAGCCACGCTGCCATCAGAAACACGTCCTGCAGCACTCTGGATTCTGATCAGGTCACYGCTGCCTCCGCTTGCCTGAGTTATAAATGCCAAGCTCCTCACTGGGAGCCTTCAATTCAAAACTTACTCCTTTCATTCGACCAACTTTTCAAACTGCTCCTTCAGAGCCACAGAGTTTTCCAGCACCTCTGTTGTGTTCTCAACAGAGCTACACAAAAAGGGCAGAGGGGGAGCGTGTAAAACTTCAGGGAAACCTACTTGCTGTGACTGAAAACACAGCCTGACCCTCAGCTGGAGGACGATATGCAGATATTGCAGCCAGATCGATTGCTATGGAGCCAACACAAAGCTCAAATTGTTTCAGAGCTCACAAACAAGTCTTACATTCCTGACACTGGAATGCAGCAGATGGTTCAGGGAAAAGTTAGAGGTGAAATGCCCGACAGAAAACCCGTGCCACTGACAATGCTCCATCGCTCAGGCTTCCCTGCTCTTCACAGCCTGCCAAAAATCTCCTTTCACCACTCATCAGTCAGCTAAGCAGCACGGCTGGCAGACAAAGAAGCYTGGGTGGGTTTTTTTTCCCTTTTCTTTCTCTCTCTATTTTTAAATGGAAGTGATAAGATCTTACTGAGCTGATGTCTATCACCACGATTTTCATTAGAGTTGTGCTGGTTGCTGCAGGACTGATCCTTCCTGCCTCTGTCAGTGGTTCTGTTTGAGCAGAGGATTCTGTGTCTACAGTAAATTGTTGTCACAACCAACACCACACTGCACGAATATTGTCACAGTTCTGTCCAGGTCAAAGGGCAGGACCTTGTACTGACACGCTGCCACCATGCACCTGGAGTATTTCACGTGCCTTGGATGGTGCAGATGTCAAGAAGAGCTCCCTAGATGCAGGATTATGAAACAAGCCTTGAGCATCTAAGGAGTGCACACCCTGTGTGTAAGGACTGCATGCCCCGAGTCCCCAGTGGCACATGAATCTGAGAGCTGCAACAGGAACCCAGTACCTCTTTATCAGAGTGACAGCAGTAATAAGAAAACTGCTTCCCCTGAAAATTAAATCCTTCTCTCACTTTATTTTCAATTATATATGGAATTCTATATATAACTGCTTTCTTTCACAGCATCTTGCAGGCATAGAAAGGAGAAGGGAAAAACATGGCAAAGATATGAGCTGGTGTGAAATGCACAGTTGCATTAAAGGTGTCCATAGGAACAAGTCTGACCAGGAAATTAATTTCATGTGTCCTCTGAGTTCCAACAAGGTGTTTCCTGCACTGAAAACGGATCATCCAATAGATCAGTGGTTAGTAACTTGAATGTTACTAGTATCACCTATTCTACAAAGCCCATCTTTGACACTAGGCCCACAGAATAGTCCCTTGACACTTGAAATGCTTTGCAGGTTAAGGAGAAGTTTGGAGATACCAYGACTCTCGCCTATGACCTTTGTGCTGAACAAATGAAGACTCAGAGCAGTGCCAAATTTAGTAGTACCAGAAGARACAAAGCACTAAAACTCTCAACCTCCTCAGTCACTAGAAGGGCTCAGACATCCAGTAATTCCCAGGTCCATCTCTGCAAGCGGAGGGAAGGGAAGTGCTTCTCTGCTCTTGGGGCACTCACTGATAGTGCAAGTGTTGATAACTCCAGGCTTCAGACCAAGACAGAAGCCAGACACCACCTCTGCTGTCAGGGAGGGCTGGAAAGCAGGGCTGCAGCTTTGCTCTGACCTTCCTCAAGGTTACCCAGAAGGGAGGCATCAAGTTCTTGGGAGGAAACCACACAAGCCAAGTTCTCTACCTTCTCATCACACCCAGGAGCAACACTCCCATCCAGGAGCAACACTCCCATCCTAGGAATACCAGTACTGGGAACTTTGCCTAAGAGATTGGGTCACATAGCTTCTACCACTCTGTCAGCAGTTTGTAAACAGTTTGAAGTGAAACTCACACAAGGAAAGTTTCTTCTACTATTTTTATCCTGTGGGCAGACCAACAAGAAGAATTAGGACTAGCAGAAGCAGTACCACCAAAGGAGGAAGATTGACACTGTGGGACTAAATCTCACTGCTACTGGTGGCAAATGCAAATCCCTGAAAAATGAGTCAGCTCAGTCTATGGAAACCCTCTGTCACTGGCAGGTTCCAGGACCCAGACACACGTGGAGATGTCTTGAGGGGAATGCCAGAGTTCAGCATGCAAGAGGACAGGCAGAGCTCTGTGTAGAGGAGGCTCTGCTCCTCAGTGTCTCCCATGAGCCAGGAGGGCCCTATCCTGTCCCACTGAGATGGGACCTGCGAGGGCAGTGATGGGKCTGAACCAGGTGAATTCCCACCTCAGCCTTCCTCCCCTTTGCATCTATCTCCTACAGCAACTGCTCTGGAAGAAGAACAAGAATCTGCCTTCTCTGGAATGTAAGTGCATGATTATTTCCCATCCTTTACCCGCCTCAGCACTGGCTGTGGTCTCAGCATTCAGTCTGTAGCATCAGACCTGCTGACAAGATCCCCCTCTAACCACAACGCCAGCTGCAGCACCCGCAAAACAACAGACATCCCCTTAAATCCTCTGGAACACCACATTTCCTACCTGGTTTCTTCAGTGGCCATGTAAAAAACATCATCTGGTGCATCAATCCAGTTCATCCTCCTCCTTTTCACTGGAGGCATGGATCCACCACGAATTAATCGGACTTTTGTTGGGTATGATTTCCCATTGAGCAGCAAGTTTCGGCTTGGTCCCTAACGTGATACATAAAACAGCACAGTTAGGGACTGCAACAAACCTGCAGCAACATGTGMTAAGCACGCAAAGGAAAAGAGAATTAAAAGTTTTTGTATGGCTTGCTGAGAGTTTAGGGTAAATACCTCCCCCTCTGGCCCAGGACTGAACACAGAATTCACACATAAGCAATTGTTCACGAGCAGTACAAGTCAGGCGCCTTCAATATGCAATAGGACAGCAATACTTCAGCGACAGGACAAATAATAAATGGAAGGCATTACCAATAATTTGCAGCTTGTGTCTGAAAGATGAYATCAAGTTCAAAAGATTGAGCATCAGACTTAGATTTCAGCTACTACCATAAATCTAGAGCAACTCTATTGATTTYGGGGAAGGAAATCTAGCTACAGAGCAAATCAAATACAAGAATCAGAATTTACAGTTATTCTGGAGTACCAAACTTACCCACGTCCTTTTTGTTCTAGGGAGGTCAATATTTATTGAGGATAGTATAGAATTAAATATGTTGTTGAAAACAAATGTAGTACTACAAAGCTTAGCAGCTTTCATGACAAAAACCCTTTTAGTATTGAACACCACAGACTTCCCGTAACAACACATTTGCTTTGCGAATCAACACAGGCATCATTTTCCAGACTCACAGTAAGCCCCTTACACTCAGCTGGAAAAACATGAGCTGTTATTAAGAGAGGTGCAGATGAAAGGGAGCAAAGTGTTAAGCTTCTCAAATGCAGCTGTCCTTGATCACTGAAGTCCAGTGCTGCAGCCCCTCTTCCTGCTGATCAGCACACTGAGAAATCCCACTGAAATCAGTAACACTGAGCAGCTGGGAAAGATGCAAAATGAAGGCCCAGAAAATTTGATATGCGTGAATTAAAGCTGGTCAGAAAACACCCTGGCACAAATTAAATTGTGGTATTTCACAGGCCATCTCCCCAGATACACCAAGGCTTCCCCTTCTGCCCATGGAACGGGAAACTGAGCGTTTGTGCGASGGATGTCTGCCCTGGGAGACCCACCTCAAAAGGAATGGTGCAGACATGGGGACTTCAAATCCTTTGGGGTCGAGTCATTGCAATAACTAACTGAATTTTAACACCTTGACTTAGAAAGGGAAGAATTCAGTCTAAAAACCAAGGGGAAAAACCCAACAAAGCCCTGCGTCTATCTCATTTTGTATCTGAGCAGAAAACAGAAAATGATAATGACTTATTTTTTGACCAGCCTTAATCAACTGCTCTACAGCAAGATCTGCTTCCTGTAGAGCATCAGGGCTTTAGAGCTAAACAAACAAACCCCCCACCTTTTAAAACTCTAAGCTCTTTAAAACTGTTGCATACAAGTGCAGTAACAATTTAATTTCTTAGTTGCCCAGCTCCATATTATACAAGACAGCTTCAGCACCACTGCAGACCACTGAAATACTTCAACAATTGCTTTTAGACTTTACATTTGTTAAGCAAAAGGTTTCAAATAAAAGCTTTTCTGATGGCTTTATTTTTACCCCCTCCAGGTTTCGCCAAGAAAATCCATTCATTAAGGTTGCAAAGCATATTTTCTCCACATATGCAAGACACACAGGGGAACAACTCCAGAAAAAGTTACTGGAAATACCCAGAAAGGGCACCCCTGTGCTTCCAGGCTGCCCTTTCTCTAACTACAYGGTGAAATCTATTTTGAATGATACATCCTAAATGAGGACCTTGAATTTTTCATTCACACTTGATCRGGCAACATGGAATCAAGGCAGTTCTGGGAGTTTCACACTAAAACACCTAAAAAGTATTAAGTCATCAGAGATTTCTCCCTCTGCTCTGAGTTGGTTTATTCAGCAGACACAAACAAGTAGCCAGTCTTCTCAGTGACATGGAATGAAGCTGAATTCATGGAGGAGTACAATTTACCACTTCAGATGGAGGAACAAACCAAAGGAATGCTCTGTCATTCCAAGCAGCCTGGCACACCCAAGTTCTGAACTCCCCTCAGGCCACTGCTCACTTCCCCAAACCCTGYCAGGCTCAATAAAGCCTGTGATCCCTGTGCAGTGACCATCAGTCACACCTGCTGCTGCTGACCTGTGTCACAGGGACCCTGCTGACACTAATGCCCTGTGGCACTCCAGCTAACGAGGTAAGCTCCACTTGATCAACATCAGAAGATCATTTTGGGGGGGGAAAAAACATATGCTTGAAGTTATTTCCCATAAGCCATGTGCAAGGGGGGAAGGGGATGCACAGCCTTTGCACTGGCCCCTTCACAATTTAGTGAGAAAGCATTCTGCCAGAGACACATCAATCAGACTGGCTATTTGCTTCTGTCCTTTGATTAAACTCAGCACAATAGATGAAAGGCTACAAGTATTTTTTAGTCAAAAAAAAAAAAAAGAACGTAAAATACAAGCATTCTCAGCATGTAACTTGCACACCAACTTGCTAAAAAAATTTTAAAAGAAACTGTTTTCCAAACAAACCCTTCCATCATTTAAACTTTTCTCCTTCAGGGAAACACATTCCACCTAGAAACACATCCCAGAACTTTGCTGTAAGCAGCCACTCAGTTTCTGCATGAGCAGAAACAAAATGCTCTGTTCAAAACAGGATCTCATTTATAGATATAAAGGCAGATAGATTTGAGGTTTAAATTGTATTTAACCACTAAGATGATTTAGATGCCCCAAAACAGTATTTTTTCCCTTTTCAGTGAATTGGGAATTATGACCAGCTGCAAACAGCAAAGGTGGAAGTGAAGCACTACAGTTTAATGGGGTGTTCTATCTAGTGTGGGTTAATAATTCTTCTTTTCCCTGTTTTGGTTAAATGAACATTCTCTTACCATTTGTCTGGTTTGTCCGTGGTTAGGCAGACCTAACAAACAGGAAAGAGAATAGAGCTGGTAAGACCATTGCTTTTCCAAGACAGAAAAAAGTACAAAATCAAAACACACGCAGCTATGATKACAACTGTGTTGTTTTGCTCAGCCTAGAGTTGCCTACTGAACTGACTTCTGCCCTCCTACAAAGGTGACTGAGAAAAGCTTCCTTGGCAACRTGGTTTGAAGAGCAGAGGCCCCAAGTCACAAACACGTTCCACTCGCCCAGTGCCTTCTCCATGTCCTCAAACCTTGCTTCCCACTAGCACTAGAAGCACACCTCCCTTTCAGATCCCAGCCTTGCTGTGCATCTGGGCAAAAGTCTGACATTCTCCTTTAGTCTGAGGAATTTACTGACGTCAAGGAGGAGAAAGGGGAAGGCATTATTCACTGCCAAGGCAGCAACAAACAGAATCTTCCTTATCCTCCTTGGGTCCCCTGGGAACTCCTCAGCTCAGATGTCAGCTACAGGCTGTTAGCAAACAGAGTGGATCTGCTGAACCTGCCACGAGYAAACACCTCCTGAGGCACGGAGCACAGCCACTGAGCTCTCCCAGAGCCCTCTCCCAGGCACACACAGCACCAGGGGCTTTGCTGTGCTGTCAGGTACCCCTCACACTGCCCTCAGCTGAGCTGAGCACACACAGGAGCCTGCAGGACTCTCAGAGCTCCTGGGAACTCAGGGAAAGGCCTGTTGCTGTAAGGCAGCACAGCCTGGCACAGAATGGATTGGGAGACCCAATCAAGCTGTTTGCTAGCACTGTTTTGTTTTACAAGATGCACATTCCCAAAAAACACCACTTCATTAGCATCTATGCACCAAACCACCTTCCTCAGCCCCTTCTGGCTGAGAACTAAAATGTCAGTGCAGCAAATCCAAGAGGTCCTACAGGACAGGCATCAGAAAATGCTACTGCTGTCTGCAAAAGGTCTCAGTATGAATTCTCCTTTCACATTCACAGGATCTCTGAACCTTCCCATGGATAGTGAGTTAGCTGGGATTGAAAACTTTACTTAAAGAAACCTGCAAGAATGAACTTCCAMAGCTCATGGTCAGTATTCTAGCAGGTTCCTGGAAGTTCTCATTGGTAGAACTGTTCTTGCATCAAGTATGACAGGAAACACAGAGCACAGCGGTGTCAGGAGCAAGGAGGGTGAAGCAGGGGACATTTCCTGAGCATTGAGTATATCACAGTATACCACACTAGAATMATCAGTTAATATCAAGTGTATTTTCCATCCTGTGTAGATGTTAAACTGTTAGCTGCTTCAAATGGGAAGACACATGGTTTCAGTTCTTGCTGCATTTTTGTGCCTAAGTATCCACAGAGATGAAGAAATAGCTGCCAAAAATATCTCCACCAAGCCTGTAGGACAGATGTACCAGGCACCAGTAAGAAGGCCAGTAACAACCTCTGGATGTTGACAAAGGCAGTGCAGGCACCAGATAATCATTTGTTTTTACATGGGAGCAACCACAGCATCCAAAACACAGCTGTGGGCAGCTGTTTGGGATGGATGGATGGACAAAGGGCTCCATGGATGCTGGGACACAGCACAGCCAGCAGGATGCAGCCAGAATCTGTCAGCCTCACAGCTAAGCTCCAGCACTTGTTACTTTCTCCCCCCTTCCATAACTGAAAGATTATGTTTTCTCCATTCACAGAAACTCTGGGATGTAAATCAACTGATGCTAGTCCCTGGATTGAAGCCACATATTTTCTTTTAACCACACTCCAGATCAGTTCTTTTCTTGTAGTAAGAACASCCTTGATGCCAGAAAAGACTGTCCTGATATGTGGCTGCTGCTGCTGCACTGACTATTGCTGGATGTACAACAGACAGTAAACAGTGCTATTTCCAAGCACCAGAATTAAACTACAATATTCCATGGTGAGAAGCTGAGGGATGCAAACTGAACAAAGGCTGAGCAGAACTGCTGCTTGCTCTGAGCCCCAAAGCTTCAGAGCCCTCAAGCAGCACAGAAGCAGTGCTCACAACAGGAACACACCTCCCTCCCAAACTGCCATGTCTAGGATAGAGCTGCCCATGAAAACTTTTTGCTGCAATAAAATAGGACACAAAACAAAGCTACAGCTTCAATGCAATTTATACCCTTGCTTTCACAGCAAAAGGCATCAATTAGCATATTAATACTGGTGAATTAATCCATGAATTTTCACTTTAGTCACACTTCAATAACTGGAGTCTGAAAGAATGAAAACAGGCACTAAAATGACCTTATTCAGTTTGCAATTAAAAATAATATCACAGTAAGAGCATATGCAGCCAAAGCACTGCTRTTAAGTGAGGAACCTCTATGCACCATCACCACCAAAAAGAGGCACAGAGACAGCACATCTGTAACCCATTGTGGAACTGCTGGCAAGTCAACAGGATGCATCTGGACTGGAAACAATGGATTTTCACCCAAAAGCTTTCGGTGGCTTCTGTGTGAGAGAGGAAGCCTGTGARACAGGCACCTCTAAAACCTGAACCAATCCTGTGTCTGTGGGTGAGTGGTGGCACAGGCAGAGAACTCACCATGCCAGACTCACACCTGCCCCACGTGCCTGCTCCACTTTCACAGATGAAGATTTGAGAGATGTCTCTCCATGCATCCACAAGCAGGTTAAAAATAAGATAGYGTAAGAATTTAAATCAGGAGCAAAATACAACAGTTCTGGCAGCTCCTCTCCAAGAATAAAAAAAAAATCTGACTATACTTTATAAAGGAAGGTCTAGAGAAGACACAGGGTAGAAAATGTGATTATTCCTTCTGATGAGATCTAAGGTCCAACTGCTTGAATTTGCACAGCTCCACATCAGCATCAACACTGAGCTCCTCCGAATGACAGAAAAATACACAAACAACAAAAGGAAGTGTTTTCAGGATTCACCAAACTTCTAAAACCACAAAGGTAAAGGTATCCAGTGACAAATCTAAGCAGGTCTTCCACTCTTTTGCAGCCAAAGAAATTGAAATATACTCTCAAAACTCCAGACTAAATGTTAGGGGTAGCATTGAAAAGAATCCAAAGCTGTAGAAAATCTCTTGCCATCCAACTCTTCCTGCCAGTCTCCTCTATACACTGAAATAAAGAGGAAGCCCCAGAGGATGAAATGAAGACAAAGTCAATTGAAGCTATAGCTGCAGAGAATCATAAATGTCCTTTGCCACAGCCGACCGTACACCTTACTGACATGGCAATGAAACAGCTGATCACTGCAGAGATTACCTGGCACCCTCAGGGCAGGGCTGCTCCCCACAGCCCAGTGCCAAGGACCTCAGAACTGCTGCTCAAGCTAAGCACACTCCGAGATTTTGGATGAAAACCAGTCCAGCAGGTTACTGTGCCCTAATGATGCCTTCGTTCCTGAAGTACCAAAGCTGCAGGTGAATAGGCTTTCTCCCAAAGAAATACAGGTGGGGAAGGACTGCAATCAAAAGGCAACACAAGTCTGTTACTGCTGCTACTTTGCAGCTTTGTGTTGTCTTTCGAGGACAGGGAAACCACTCTCAGTCAAACAACCTGTTCCAAAAATCTCATGTCATTTGCCTCTCATGGTTTAKGATTTGTTAAAAAAAATCATTTGAATGAGAAAATGCCTAAACCTCCAGCAGCAACTACARCGTTGCCCCAAGAGCACGCTGTGGGAGCAGGGGACAGGTGGCACCCAAAAACACAGAGAGCAAGGGAGAATTTCATTTCCCAATGGAAAGCAAACCAGCATACCTGGTCCCACTGGATGCCTGACCCTAGACACGCTCTCTGCTGCTCCAGTCCCATCCCCAGACTCAGCACCTGGATGGCACAATTCCAAAACTACCCCCACTGTTCACATTCTGCCTGTTTTGCCAGCGCCACACAACACACAGCTGCCACGTGGAGAAGCAGGAGAGCCTAAACCCAGCAGTGAGCCCAGTGCAGGCTGGAGCACAGGGATATTCCCATGTAGTTACTACAGCAAGCTTCAAGAAGCTGCTGAAGCATGGAGAGCTTTCTGCTTGGTCAGCAACCACCCAGTGCTTTTCCACACCTGAACATACACCCTGCTGCTGGGGATTTACAGCCCATTTCACAGTCTGACACAAGTCTGTACAGAACTGACCCTGTACCAAGGAGGCAGAGTAGCCCAGCTTCCAGCCTGGACACAACTCAGAGTTAGTAAACTTGTGTTTAAGTTACTGACTCCAATCTTCTGCACATCCACCACACACAAAAATTGTTTCATCAAGCAATTAGTCACAGATGGCATTTGGTTTCTACTTTGTTCACCCACAAGAAGTATCATGCAGAACATGTAATATGCACTAAGACTCAGAAGCCCATCTTCAAYCACAACGAATGCAGAGAATTTCACAACCAGTGACTTCACTATTGCTTTCTAAAATCCATRTACTCTTCATGTGCATTTTCCTGTTCCAAAAGTAATCCTCCTCCTGGGACTCCATCCTTCCCAGCACTAACAAAAACATCAACAGTACCACATTTGTGAGTAAGCTAGAGAAAAATATAAAAATTCATGCATGAACAAGGATTTCACTTCCAAGTTACGGGTTCACTCGAGGCAGTCTTCAGTGTGTTGACATACACACACGCACACACACACACACTTTTTTGCCAGCTTGCAAGAACACTTCAGCATCCCTGCCTCTCTTATAGCTACCAGGAGTGATTTACCACTGTGAGTGTCCACCTTCTAACAACCAGAGGCTACAAACTTCCAGAAATATAAGTGCAACAAGCAGAACAGAGCATAAATTGTGCCAAACACCACCTAGACTTAACATTTCCTTTAAATTCTGTTGTACATAAAAACAATGTTAAAATTACAATTTACTTACCTAAGTAAGTTCCTACCAAGATTGGCAAAGGAAAAGGAAAGAAAAGACTTAAGGTTAAAAAAGGGAAAGATTCAAGCAGCTCAGAATACAGTAGCTCAGCCCCATGCAACCAAYAGAGATACACAGACTGGTTTGGCTGTAATGAAACACAGAAGTGATCACAGTTCTCTGTTGGACAGATAAAACCAAGACAACATTAAACACACAGCAACTCCAAATGAGAGATCTTGCAAAGAGCAGCTTTAATTTTGGGTGGGTAAGTACTGGTCTGTACCCAGCTCCTTCCACCAAGCCCTGCACATTAACATCGCTGGATTTTGACAGCACTTCCTAAAATGCTTGGTCCAGCAGGTCACACTCACTTGCTGTAACCACAGCCCCTCCCAGATGATGTGTCTGCTCATGCAAGGCTGCACCTCSTGCTACAAGCACCTCAAGAGCCCTGCTAATACTTTCTGAACAGGGGCATCCAACTGCAGAGAGCCAGCAGCTCTCCTTGGATAAGCACAGTGAGAAGGGAGAGCAGCTKTCTGTCTCAGGCTTGACTCAACCAATACTGTCCACTCACATTCCAAAAACAGCACCATGGTGGATTCGGCCTGGCTGTAACACACCAAGTGCTTAAAAAAAGAGGAGACAAAACTATGCACCCTCTGCTTTAGGATTTGCTGATCCAAGCTATCTAAACTAGAAAGCACTGAATTATTCACTGTTCTTAGCATCAGGAGTATTTTAGATCATATACAATATACAYATATGTGTGTGTGCATGTATTAGATATATATATATGAATGAYAATTGTCACACATTCCACTCAATTACAAATTCAGGCTTTGTACTATCCAGGGCACTTGCAAATCTGCCCTTGCTCTGTTATACATTAATTTCCTCTCACATTAATTACACCTGCTCTCTACCATTGCCTGGGGATATGCACTCTCCTCTCAATCAACATTTGCATCCTACTCCATGCCATCACTACTAAACGAAATAGTTTTCACTAGCTGATCCACAGAGCATGATGCCCATCTGCTGATTTTATTTTCAGATCTTTCTTCACAACACCAAAAGAACCTAATCAGAATATCAAGGCTAAACTGAAGGCAAGTGAAAATTGTTTCACTWAGCATCTGAATAAAAAATCCCATATGAAATCCTCAAAAATAATCATAACTTTAGGCAAATCTTAAAGTGACAAAGTTGCACAGGCACATGGCTCTTGGGGTCTCCAAAAAGCAGTTCAAGCAACCTGACATTCTTCCCAGCTGTGCTGCAGCTGGCACTGAACATTTGCTCTCTTGTCACTACTCAGCATTACTGGGGTCTGGATTCCAACAGCTAAAGCCAGGCCTTTTCCCCAGCACCCCACCATTTACTAAAGGACCAACACTCCCTGCCATCTACAGTAATTCCTGCATGGGCACATTTCCATTGGCTGGTTATTCCTCAGTTTTTAGAAGGACAGCTGGGGTCACTGGTGATAAAAGGCAGAATTTTAATGCAACTTATGTATAAAGGTAACTCCACATTTTCTGCAAGTCTAAGTCAGAAAAAACCATATATATATATGTGTGTGTATGTGTGCATGTATATTGAGACAGTTTTGGTCCCCTACATAGCTGATGTTAGACAACTTCACTATCTTTCCACCTTGACAGCTGCTTTTGTTCAAGAACAGTTCTTCCACTGCCAYCCTCTTCTCTTGACAACTGAGCTAAGGCCATGCCAGGCTGATGAATGCTTCCACTTTTGGTTCATTCACTTTTCCCAAAAAGGATGTGAGAAACAATGAACCAGAACATGTTAAATTAGATTGACATTCCATTTGGGTTTAGAAATCCCCAGCAGCAGAAGAAGGTATTCCAACAGTTAATTAACCTCACTCAAAAATCTGCAGCTTTTTTCCAGCCAAAGTCCCCAACTGTACCTTCTGGCTACTGCAGCTTGTTATTGCACTCCCAGCCAGACTGAAAGCCTCCTATTATTGTACTTCTGCTGTTCCTGTCAGCAGAGACAAGCATCTACAACTTCCACTTTGATAGAAGCATTTTCCATTATACAGAGTGTTTTCCAGTCCCTTCCCTGTTTTCATGGCTCTTCTATAAACCCTCTCCAGTTTTCAGCATTCGATCCACCACCACGTTATCAATGCAAGTTTGTTGCTGGGAAAAGCCTTCCCTTTATTGCAGCAACTCATTCACGTTCTCCCTCTTTCTGCCAATTTTAGGAGGGCACGTGATGACCCTGAAAAACAATTTTGATTAGATGAAAGCCAGCATGGTGTAAAAGAGAGGGGAGAAAAATAAAAATCTAACAATGCTCTCTCCCTTCCCCCAGCAGGAATTTGCATAGCCAAGTACCACACAGATCTCACACTGCATGGCTGTAAGGAATCAAGTAAACAGGTTCCTGCACACAAAACATCCTCTCTCTCTCTCCCCAGAGGAAGTTTCATGGCAAAGACTGTCAGTTGAGCTCCAGAACACTACTGAAAAAGCAATAAACTACTGATTTTTTAACATCTCACTCTATTTGACAGCTTATGAGACTCCATGTACTTTTCATGTTCCAAAAATAGGATTCTGTAGCAATTTGTCCATGCTAAGTTAATGCTGAAGGAGAGCTGAGAAGTGTACTGTATGCCTAATGATGCCTCCAACATGATTTAAAGAGGAGGAAAACAAAATAGATTAAAGAACTACAATCTTCTTGTAAATAAAACTGGAAGCACTGAGAACATGACATTAAGACTATTCTCCTGTTCTTGGAATTCAGGCAGTGGTCAAAATTCAAAATGCCTGGCCAGATAAATCATATTCAGAGCTTGAAGAAGTTTGGGTGTCAAGGGTTAAGCAGAGATGAGTCAGAAAAACAAAAGTCACAATTACTTAGCTGAAACTACAGTAGCAAGAGAAAAAAATAAATAAACAGAATGCCAAAGGAAAAATGTGAACTAACTCCTTGAAGTTCAGCAATTGTCATGTAAAAAAATGTACCTTARTGCTTTACACTATACAGACACAAGCAGCTACCTGGCTCTTTCCTGCAAATAAACCTCTTGACTGTATTCTGCTTTACACTCTGGCCTTGAGAAAAGCCTTACAAAACCATCACATGCCACAATATCATAAGTGTTCAGGCTTCTCCCCTGTGTTTGGCACCATGAGGCCTTTATCACCAGCAAAGAGACTTCAGCTAAAGCCCACCATAAAAGATGCCACTGTCCCCTGTCACAGACTTTGGCACRGTGACCTGTCCAAACCCTGAGATGTCTTCCAGGTGCTACCAATGCAGCACATCAGCAGGAAGCAGAAAAAGTCCTGGATAACAGATACAATTTGGCACTAGGGTTAACATTTCTTTGGAAACTATTTAAACACAGGTGGACAAAGTGTCTTCCTGCACCTGAAGTTGTGCAGAAAGAATTTCAGCCTCTCTGTGCAGACAGCTCAACACCATCTTTTTTCTGCAGTACACGCCCCTACAGTGACCTAAACTAGTCAGTATGTCAAGAGGAGATGAGAAACATTAAAATAACACCCTCAATTTCCCATAGTATCTAGGTAAATGCAGAATCTGACAATTATAACAAGTCAGGCTTATTCTCAATATTTTTCTACTATTATAGGTCAACTATAATCCAAAAATCAATTATTCTGAATAGATGGGTTTATTTCAATCCTTTTATACTCACTCACTGGGCTCCTAAATTCTGGCCACAAGGCTTCATCACTGTCACTGCCCTTCACCTCTTCTTCACAGCAGTTCCAACTGGTGCCCTTCCTGCCAGCAGCCCCCCAGACTACTAAACCTGGATGATTCCATCCAAAACCAAGGAGAAGCCTCAGTGCCACAATCCCAGTCCTTTCATGGCACAAGAAACCAGTTGTATCCACACCCACAACCAGTAAGGTTTACCAGTTCACACACAAGGCAGCTGGAAACCTGTGCTAAGAGACACCAATACACAAACTGGCACCATGACAGAAAGAGATCCACCAAACTTCCACCATCTGCTTCCCTGCGCTTCCCTTGGATCAAAGATCTTGATCCAAGTTCTTTAAATGTTGTTTCCTTGCAGGGGGAACCCTTCCCTCTCASTCCTGGTAAAGCTTCCAGCAACTCAGGCTCAGGAAATATTACAGATGCAAAACTGCAGTGGCAAACATTTTCCATTCACAAATAAATCTCAGCCAACAGGTTTAAGCTGAACTGCTCACAAGAATATCCAGTTAATACTCACTACCCCAGCAGGTAAACAGATTCTGGGAGTGAACTGGATTCTGCTACCTAGCAGTTACAGGAACAAGTACTCCAGCAAGCATTTCAGTGGCTGGCTGAGAACAGACCCAACAGGTAGAGCAGCAGGTGCTCGGGAAGATCCAGGCCCTGCACAGCTACACACACCTGCTTCAGAGAAACACCAACTCTGAGGAACAGGCATTTTTCCAAAATCATCTTTGCAGATGGCTCTAGCAACAGTTCTAAGTGAAAGGAGCACTAAAACAGGGATCCTCCATTTCCATAAAATCATGTCAGGTAATCAGGTCCAGTGCTCTCTGCAGAGAGAGCCTTYCAGAGGGAAGGATCTGTTCTACCTCCTTCCTCTGGGCCACAACATCTCTGAGCTTCCCAAGTGTGGCATCTGCTGAGAAGGACATGCAGCAGGGAGCAGCAGGTCTGCCCATAAGCAGGTATTCACCAGGAGCTGTGGAAATCCAGTGAGCTACTCTGCACCTACATCCCTCATTACTGGACAAAGCTTCTGAGGAAGCCAAACTGACCAAGRCAGCAGGGTTTTGTTACTCTTCCCAAAAGACAAGTTACAAAGCACACAAAAACTCAGCAACAGGGTATCAAGGAATAAATTCCCAAGGAGAGCAAGACAGTAGAACAACCCCTGTCATCACTGCTGCATTCTCCACATACACTGATATTTGCATGCATGTAAATATGGGTAACAGCCATCCACTGTCTCAGCCACGAAACACAAGGATTATCATCAGGGCATGCAGTGCTGGCCAGTTCATGGCAACATGTAAGCTTTTGTGTCTGCCTGTTCACAGTGACATTTTGCCGTTGTCTGTCTCCTAAATATTCAAAATTGGTCCGTTCTGCTACATTTGGTGAAGTGACATCATACATATGTTTCCTGCATGATCACAAATGAAAGATTCTGACATCTCTTCAGTACTCAGAACAGATCAATTTTTAATCAATGGAAATTTTGAAAATCGCTTTCTACTGCTTGCAGAGAATGTGCAGACTGTCTCTAACCAATGAGACTGCCCACTCTCACTGGAAAATACAGAGGGCTGAACTGGGGACTTAATGTAAATACTGTCTTCTATTTCTTTTGGTCCAAGCGAATTCAAAGCAGTTCAAGACATGTGAAACTTTGCTTTCTTAGAAGTCAAACAGTGAAACAACCCCTATTTTCAAACCAACCATCACAGCTTCCTGCAGTTTCACAGAACTGCTGGAAGGCTGTTCTGTCAACTTGAGGAATTAGGAACCAATTCTCAACACAGGACTTCATGTCTTCAGTACAGTTGTACAACTTGTTGCCTGCACGTGAAAAGCCTGAAAGGTGAGCAGCAAAACCATGGGTGGAAGTGGTTACCCAAGGAACACTTAGACATCAACACAGAAGGTGCACACAGACTCATTAGCCACAAAGCACAGACAAGCCAGCAGATGAAACTAAAAATCACTCTCCTAGCATAAGCTGAGCGCAGCTTCAAGGTCTTACCCCTGCTAGGCATCAACAGGCGCTTCTTCATGTTGCCTGATAGAGCACAAGTGAACAGAAAAGAGAAAAACATCACATCAGCAACCTGAACAGCAGCAGTTTTAAAAGTTCTTAATGTTAAAATACAATCAGATATCATCAAATGTTTGTAATTATATAAGCTACTTATAAAGTTAAAATTAAAGGTAAAAAATGAGAAAGACTCACTGGATCTCCCTCCCTGCTGGAGTCACCACTACACCAACTGTTCCTTTCCCCTGTTAAGGAGAGCTACCTTCTGTGTTCTCACTCCTGTTATGACCATTTCAACGGACCCTTTTCTCTCATGTGACAGAGACTGCACTTTCTCTTCCCTGACACTCTCAAGCAAGAGCAGTTCTTCAGAACAGAGACCTGGAGTCCACGCCAGGAACATCCTGCTTCTATCTCCCACTTCAAACACCTTTCCCTTGCCTCCTCTTCTTGAGGAGCTGAAGCCCAAGCACAGAGGTGGTCAGTAACAGGGCCAACAAGGGAAACCTCACTCAAAAAGTCTATCAGGGTATTTTTCACACTACTAATTTAAAAACTGAAGGGAAGTTTCTCCTTCACTATCCCATTTGCAAGGTTGGCTAAGGCAGGCAGAGTTCCACTAGCACAGTGACTTTGTGTGCATGCACCTCCTAGGCAGTACACACCATGTGCCTCACCCAAAAGGAGAAATGGGACAGGTGGCTTTTACAAGTTAAAAATAACGTCCCTCAAGCATAAGAAATTTGGATTTTATATAAAGGACTATGAGTTTCGATAATCTCCTTGTATACCGAAAGGACAGAAGAAAAAGCCTACAGACACAACATAAATTTTGTGGAAAAATATTTACCATCCATTCCATTGTGTTGTTCATAGCTTCTTTTTCCCAGGATAGTTGGGGACCCATTATTAATGACAGGTGTAAACTTAGCAGGAGTCAGATTGTTGAGGGAACTGGACAAGCTCTTTGCAGGATCTGGTTTTGGAGGACAYGGATGAGACTCTGGTGGAAAACAGCAAAGTAGATTTTTTATTAGCAAAAATACTGGAATTATAAATCTGAAAACAACCTGCAAACTTCCCAGGTGACCAAGTGCACCTCCTCTTACATACAAACTATCTCAGTCAATAGTTTTGATATTGCTATAGGAGATTGCTACTGATATAAAGCATTTCCATATATTTAGGAATTCACCACTACTAAAGACATGAAAATCATTATCATACTATTACCCTAAAATAAGATTTGATAGCAAAAGCACTTTGTATGTATTTCTGTAACACTGTTCTCCAATAATTTGGGGTGATTTTTGGGGTGCTGGATACTACAACCCAACTTTGGCCATGTTGGTCATGCAACACACCCCTAAACTCTGGGGAAATTACAACTCTGCCAGTTTGCCAGAAAAGTTTATAAAAAATACAATTTCTCCAACAGCAAAAAAAAAAAAGTGAAGATTCAAAGATCCACTGCAAAGAAAACAACATCTGAATTCAAGCTTTGGGCCAATGCAGACATCAAGCCCACAACTCTTCAACTTTGAGTTGAGAAAAGACTTTGAGAAAGTTACAAGAAACAGCAAATGGGAACTTCAACTGAGTCTTCCCTCACAGGCCCAACAGCAGAATAAGATATAAATTCAATCCCACTAACACCACCAAAAAAACCTCCTTGCCAGTCCTCCCTCCATTTCCATCACTCTTTTCTCCCAGCTCAGTAATCCAGTGGAGACCCTGACACAGTGCAAGGAAGGCTCAAAATCTGCTGCTACTTTCTGTACAATTATTAAAATAAGGATTTTATCCAACAGCATACTTCTCCTTCATTTGCTCTCTTTTGTTGCACCCTCTGTGTTTCCAAAGGTTTCTCAATCCATGTATCTCATTAGTACACAGCAGAAGTACTAATACCCAACAGAGAGCAGTAAATATTTAATACACCCTCAGCCTTACAATATTTCATCAACAAAAACGTTCAAAGAAACTTAAAATCAACTCCAATGCTGCTTATCTAAATGAAAARGCAATCAACTTCCTTGCTAAGCTGGAAGCCTTCAAAGAGGAGACACTCTTGTTTGGCTGCCAGAACAACCTGAGGGATGTCTGCAGGGCAACAGGGAGCACTGGGTAAAGGATTTGGCATTTGTCTGGAGTCAGCTCTGCATGTTACACAGCACCACTGTGGATGCTGCCAGCAGCTCCAACTTATACCAAAGTTCTGGATGGGGCTACACAGTCCTGTCCCAAAGATCAGCTCATGAGGCAAAAGGCCTCAAGAAAATTGTAACTTAAAAAAATTAATAAAAACCCCACCAAAACCCAAGAGGAAAGTGAAAAACAGAAGTATGATCCCCTAGTCTAAATTCAGCACTGAACAGCCATGAGCTGATTCACAAGCTGTGGGACACAGTGCTGTCCTAAACCCAAGAGGCTTCTTGGAGGACCCAACTGCACAAACGACSTCCAGACAGCCCAAAACCAGAAGAACTGAATAATCGAATGTTCCCAAAATAYGCTAGTGCTCCACTAGCAGATGGTAACTTGTCTCTATATACATCAGAAGCCACAGCAAACACATCCCTCCCTTCACTTTCTGATACAGCTTTATGACCCCAGAGGGGATTGCAGAGACACTGGCTCTGCCAGATGAGGTAGGAAAAGTAAAAAGGACAAGTTAACGAGATGGGGTTTAAGTTTTCTTTTGTTTGTGGGGTGGGGTTTTTTGTGCCTTGTTTCTTGTTTGTTTGTTTATTAAATCTGGACCCAAGTGGAAAACCCAAATGGTCAGCAGAGTAGCTGGAGGGTGTTTCCTGTGTTTGGGGGGTTTTGCACGTGATGGTTTGGTTTGTTTAATACCTAAATACCGGAGTACTGCTTCTAAAGGCTTTCGAACCACTTGCTTTAATAGCAATGGGTTTTCTGATGCCTCAGGTAAACGTGCTGTGCCTGTAAAACACAGAAAAATAATTAGAGGGTGAAGACATTTAGCTATTATAGCAAAACCAAGTGAGTAACTCCAGTGTCCTGAAAGAGCTTTGCCGTTAAAGGTGGCAAGCAGATCCTGGCAACAGGACACAAACACAGAGAATGCTCCATGTAATAGCAAACACAAATGTTTTAAAACAAACAACTCATGAACTTTTAAAGTTATTTTGCCCAKCCTACCATCAGTTAGAAGGCTCTGCAAGCACACCTGAGTTTTGTGAAAGCACTAGCTACGTGCAAGAGAGCATCTCAGCAAGCTGCAACTCAAAACTTTCCAGGACAGGAGTCTCAAAGGACTCCTTGGCAAGGAGGTCCCAGCTGCAGCTCACTCACATTCTGCTTTGATTGCTGCACTGTTGATAGGCAGATAGGGGTGTCTTGCAGCGTGCCAAGGGCGCAAGATATCTCGACACAAACGTCTGGCAATTCTGGTCAGTTTTGTTGTGTGCAGATAGAAAGCTTGTCGTGTCTTCATAGCAAACTTGGGACTCCCACTGTTTCGTACTGGCACACCATGAGGACTCTGAAGGGAAAGGAAAACAAAAATGATTTCTGAAAAATGTAACTACTAGAAAGTACAGCTGTAAAGAAGAGAAAGTATTATGTAAAATCACTTTCAATTACTGATTCTCAGACACAAGAACAGAAATAGTATTACAGATAAAAATATTTTTAACACAGCTATTCCCCATTTCCCAAGTCTTACCCCTAATATCTCAAAGGATAAAATGAAGGTAAACCCTTTCACTTTGCAGGGAAACATTTATTTCTATGCTGTCACAAGCTTTAAGGTAGGGATCCAAAAGCCAGACATGAAGAAGTTACCTGGTGCTATCACATGACTTAGRGCTTATAGGCTCAACAGAAAGACTCTCCAGGTTTGGGTGCTCAGGGCTGCTCTGGAGGTACAATGCAAACTCCTTATAACAAAGCATTTGTCAGAAGGAGGGGAAAATCAGAAAGAGCTGCATAACAAAAATATACACCAAAACCTCACTTTCCAAAGCAAATGGACGGTATGCAGGAATGGTTTAGGCTCACAAGCTGCAAGAATGTCTTTTAACTGTTACTCTTAACCCAGCAAATGTACTCACAGATAGATTCCATATTCATTGCATATAATAAAGAATACTACTGGAAGACATTTAACAGCTACTGAGAACGAAAGTAGTTATCTTCTCTATGAAAAGCAACTAAGTCAACCAATGAAATAATGCAAGTAGTATCTTATCTCAGACCCACCCACAGCTGGAAAACAGGAAGAAACTTCAGCTTGGGGAGAACAAGGTTTTCCCTTCTATGACTATTTACATACTTTTAATTAACAAACAAGAGGTATAAGGCAGTTTTCTAAGCAATTAGGAGGCTTCAGAGGGCAAAGAGAAGCCTGGATGGATAAATGTTAAACAAAAGAAAYGGAAAGGGAATGATAGCAAAGAATAGGAGAGAAGAAAGAAATTATCCTGAGATAAAAGTTCAGTGTGTGCTATCCTTCTATCCATGTGATACAGTTACCTTCTCCAATCAGCTTAATGTCTAATGCTTCCAGATTAAACTCCTACCAAATTCAGAAAAAAATCCGAGCATTTTGGTTTTCAAATAAGAGAGAAAAAATGAAACAGAAACAGCTCATACAATGCTTACTCAAACCTATCCAAAAAAAGAAGGATTATTTAAAAAATTAGGATTAGGTAGAAAAACAAGATAAAGGATCTCTAAAAATCACTAGCTATTTAGGCTATATCTAATTTTGAATATGCCTTGGGAGAGTAAATAGGTCTCAGGAAATAATTAATTCTTTTAGAGAGAAAAAAACCAGGGCTGTTCCCCCTACAGCAAAAATCATGGAAACCAAATACCAGAAACACTGGCTGGCATTTCAGTTTCTCCCATCTCCACTAAGTCATTTCATGCATTTGAAGGCTGGTTTGCTAAACAAACRATGGGTTTTTTTCCCTCAGGGCAGTACTTGGCAACAAATTACTTCTAGCCGAGGTTAATGCACCAACTTCTGCTTRACACGAAATACCAAACCCAAGGACAACAATGAGGGCTGCAGGCATTCTTTTGGTGGTTAAATATTTAAGACCAGTGAGCAGGCAGTTAGGTAGCACGACAGTCAGCTTGCCAGGCAGAGGCAGCAGTCTGCCTGGTGGATACCCACCAAATTATTGCGGTTTGGTCCGGGCCTCTCCCCATCTAAGCGTGTTGGCATTTTCAAGCCACCGTATTTCTTCCAGTAGGTCCAACAGGATGCACAGAGGCGACACTGCATGTTAGGGGGACCCCAAGAATACCACTGGTAAGACTGGGTGGCTAGAGATAACAAAGGTGGAAATTATATATATCCTTACACGGGATCACTTTTCAGATCTTATTCTCTTTAGAAGCAGCACAAAAGAAAACATCCCCCCCCCACACAGAGAGCAAAGTACAAACAGACCTTCAAAACTGATGATGGCTTCAATGCCATCACCACTRTTAAACATACTTGTGATTTCAGCAGAATTGATTACCTTAATTAATCTACATTCCTTTTAAAACGCTAACAGAAAGAAACAATTACTAAGATGGGAAGATTTCCTGCCAATGGACGAGAAGGTTCTCTTTTTGCAAGAGAATTTCTGCAGAACATGGGAAACAGCAAAGATTGCCTTCAGGAACTTCCCATCTATTAATTTTACAACTGAGAAATGTACAGAGTCTGTGACTTGACCTCTCATACAACATCATTCCAGCATCTCTACAGGCTCCCCATAAAGGAGCACAATCATTAGAACTCAGTATAATATCAGGCAGCAGATCAAACACAGTGGTGTCACATATTTTGAAAACTACTAAAAATGATGAAAAAAATTGTCAAATTCACACATTAGTGATTTAAATATTCATTCAATAGTTACATGCAATTATGTAGAACATCTACTAACTGCCCCTTTAGTACTTCATAATTCTATTTACAAATGTAACACTAGTAGTTAAAAAACAAAACAAAACAAACACTAAACAAAAACAACATCAAAAAACCCCAAACTTTTAAATGCTGCAATACCCAGTTCTGCCCCCACMCCAGCACAAGACAGCTTTGACTTTAACATTTCCATCTCAGCTGCCATTCTGGCACTTACTGTAACAGCTCTCACAGGCCCGTCCTGCTCCCGCGTTCTGTGCCTGGACTCCAGTACCATTTACCACTCCTGGTTTGACATTATTTACATTGATCTGGTTGGGGTTTGGCTTGTTACTTAAGACACAAAGCAAAAAGAATGACAAGTGTTAATTGAAGCATGCAATTTTTTATTTGACTTTTGAAAGTATGGCCCAAAATGGTTGAAGACTCAAATTTCATTCAGCATGTGGTTTCCAGAACCAGCTGTAATTACCAGCAATCTGACTTTTATGAACACACTGTCTCTAATAATATTTTAATAATATTGATAATGAAAATAACTATAACGATAGTTGGATGCCATTTACAAGACTTCAAAACCTATTAACAAGCAATAAACCAGTCCAGGTAGACTTATATCTTATTCACTATCCCAGACATGTGAATCCAGGTAAAAACAGATCTCACAAGTCCTCAACATGAGGGATATTTTACTTAAATCTCCAAAAAGAAGGCTGGGGGCAGGAGCAGCAGGCAGAGAGTGGGTAGTGTCTGTTTTAATCAGGGAACTACAACCCTAGACTGCAGTCACAAATATTTCCATGTCGTCCCACTGCGAGGGTTTGCATCATGTGGCCACAATTCCCTCAATACCACCCAACATACAACAACCTCTGGGTCACCTCAGCTCATCCCTATACTCTCTTTTAAAACGATGATTCTGGAAAGGCCAAGAGTTACGAGCTAAAACAAAAGCTACTGGTGGGAGCTGAGAATGGAAGGCCAACAAAACCTTGGCATGGAGAGCAGTATGGAATAGCACAAAATCTCTGCAGAGGACGAAGTGCCTAAGGGGGAAAATGAGGCCTTCAAAAATCTGGCATGGGAAGGAAGGAGGAGGACAGAGTATTGCTATTGCAGGGACAGGACTTCTGGAGAATGGAGGAAGGTGGAAGAAGTTGTACATGAAGTTTCACACAAGAGCACACGAGGAGTTTATCAAACATGCAAGGACTCCGGAGTTCTGTTAGGGTTCACATTATAGAAGCAGCAAAGAGCAGGCAGGCTTTGGAGCCAACTGCTGAACATGAGCCCCAATGGCAATGCTGGTTACACTCCTATCGTATTCCCTTACCTGAAGACTGAAGGGAGTGRGCATATTCCTTTTATTTCCAACTAACAAACCCATGATTTGGAAGGAGAAATATCTTAAAATGGCTTTCTGCAACCTCCTTTTCTTACACATCAGTTGCACATTGACACAGGAGTCACAGTGATTTCAGTAACCCAGAACACTTGCTGTGTTTCACCCAGGCTAGAGCTACAAAAACAGCATTGTGGGAATAGAGCCAAATTAATTTCTTTCTAACGGGGCACCAGCATCAGGTTTCATGTTCTCAGCAATGAAAAGCAAAGGAGTTCCAACTGACATAATTCTGAATACAACGGGAAAACTGATGCTGCCCTGCAAGCMAGAAAACATCCTTCTCATCTATAAATGTCCAATCAGATCCTGAGATACAGAGCTCAGTAAAGCTCCATTTTGACAGAGACAAAATAAGTTCTGCTGTGAATGAACTACAGGAACTACACACAGGTTGCATAAGGAGGCAAGAGTGTGTTTTTCCAGCCCAGGAAAAACTTCTGATTGTGTTCTCACTGTAGCAGAGCCTTTTTGCAGCAGAGAAAGCTCAGGAGGCCAAATGGCACAGGAACATTTTAAGTAGTTTGTTCCTATAGTGCACTGAGCAGCACATACACAGCTCAAAAGCAGCAGAGGAGATTAAGAAAAAGACATTTAGATGAATTCACAAGCCTGAATATTTTTTCATCTCCTTCTGCTTATTAATTTGCCCAGCTCCTCCAAGATTAAAGTGTTTCATGGTGCTTATCAGAAAGGCACCAAGTTCTGACCCCGCAGATGGCAGGAGATCCGAGGGCAGTTTAACAAAGGGGCAGTTGAAAGAGGGAACATTCACACTCCTCTGCTCTGGGATGTCACTATAGTAACCTGCTGCAAAAGAACTTCTGCCAATGATTCACCAGCAAACTCCATATGCAAACATTGCCCCAGTGCTGCAGAACAAACAGCCCTCCCAGACACACTGCTACAGGCAGCGCTGCTCCATAGAACAAGAGACTGAAGTAAAGAAAACTAAGGCCTCATGCTTCAACATCAGGCCGTTGCTTCCCTTCTATACCTTGGAGTTATCCCCCAAAAATACAGCAAAATAGTCTGACAGCCATCAGCAAAGCCCAACAAAGCAGGTCAAAAGAACYGGGACTAGAAAGGAGGATCACGGCCTGACTCCATTATCCTCTCCAAAACCATTATCAAGCTTGTACAAAAACACGAGTGGAAASCATGCACTGGTGCAAGCTGATCACCAAACCACGCTGATCAGAAGGACCAACATGCTGTAGTTGAGGTAAACTCCAGGATTCTGCAGCACTACAAGTAGTGAAGCTGCAGCAAGCACCAGAGWGTGTCCTGCTCCAAAGCTACGATCAAGTTTCTGAGTGGCAATAAAGTTCAGGCAGATAATGTTTTCATCAAATGAGAAGCAAAAAGCTCTTAATTGTTGATGATATGTTAATTAAACTTGTTTGATATCACCAAAGTTGCCACAGCTATTAACAAGAGAATCAGATGAGTAACTGGATGAATCATTAAGCAATTAATGAAGCTGAAGCTAAAGATGCAAATAAGGTAGTGAGAATACTGATGGTATAGCAAACTGTCATTTCCAGTTCTTGCTTCAGGAATGGAAGTCTCTTAAAGGGGTTTCAGTTATGAGGGAGCAGTCAGTTATGCTGGAACAAGGACCATGAAGTGCAGATTTCTGGGCTGTATTCTTCAGCTCAGTCCCAAGGGAAGAGATGGAGGCAACAAAGCACATGCAGAGAGAAGCCTGTCAACAGAGACTGAGACACCTGCACAAAAAAACCCCAACCTGCAGATAATCTTGATCCCCACAGAAGACTGATACCCCTTCAGCAGATGAGTAGATAGCATTTGGCCCACAGCACAGCGATAAAATTTTTGTTGTTAGAAATAATTATAAACTTAATACCATCCTGTGAATATTTCCTGTTATTGAAGAACCCATGTGTGCTGGATGCAACAAAACAAGTTAGAAATTAAGCCTCAGAAATAAAAACAATTTAAAATCCTTTTTAAGGCACATTTGTGCCATTCACCTCTAGGCATCTAATGGAAGTGTCTGCATCCAGGCAACAGAGGTGAGCTTTCCTCACAGCTCTCCAACCTCCTGTAAATACCCACTTCTAAGAGCAGGTCTAATGACCATTAAACAATGCTTTCTGAATAGGAGCAGCTTTCTCCAACAAAATGCTGGGGATTGCCATTTTAACTAGCACAGCTACAGAGGGAAGAGCAGCATTACACCTTTTAAGTTTTCCATGTTGCCATGGACCTCTGCGCAATGAAACAGGGAAGAAAAACGATCGTGCTCCTCAAGCAGAGGACAACCAAGAAACAGACAAAGGAATTATCTTCAGCTTGTTAAGCAGTTGCCCCTTGTAGTGAACCAAAGCTTTGACCTATTCCTCCAGCTTCCCTATTGGATTCACAAAAGGGGCACAGTAGGGARAACAGTATTTCCCTGCTTCACAGCCTTCGAGAGGCTGCATTTGCAGCTTGTCAATGTGCTTTGAGATGCTCAGATAAAATACTGTAAATAGAATGTATTCATTAACACATACAGATGTAGAGTTAAAAGTTACATTTTGGAGACTGGAAATCGTGTGGAGCAGTTCACTCTTCCCTTTCTGTTCTTACCCCTTCTGGCATCACTTAGATCAAAGCAAATGAGGGAAAAGCCACACAAAACTGGATGTCTCAGCCTTCACAACTGCAGATGTCCTAATCCCAAAAAGCACAAGCTACACAACCAGATCTTCATCAAAAAGAAGATGGTACCTATGATGCCTGTAAGATTAGTAAAAGCAGAGCACACTTCCACAACAACCTGAAGAGTATGTTTGGGTACACACTAGAAGGAGAAAGAGTCTGAGACTACACCTGCATKAAGGTCTTCCAAGCACTGCACTCACTTTGGAGGATGGCAGGACCAGGATGTGAGAATGTGGAATCTTTGTCCATTCAGACTTCTGTTGCTGCTTCRACACCACTCACACTGACACAGACAGTGCTACAGAAAACAACTGAAACATTTGTTGTCCAGTATTTTCTGAGTTGAACTGATTCTACACTTTTTCCTGTCATCAGGAAAGCACATCAGTGCTTTTCAGCCAAAGAGTTTCATTGCAAAGCCATATTTATAGACATCAGGTTCTGTCGAGTCAACTACAAATGTCTGCCCCAAAACCAGGGTTATTCTTGGAAGAGGTACAGAAATGCTTATTCATTCTGAGTCAGAAGTGTTTTTCTAAGACTTTGGTGTAGGGCTTGATAACCTCACATCAATTACCTGTATGATCCTCCATGCTTCAGTTACCTGCATCAAAGAATTTGGGGCACAGTTTCAAGTTAAAAAATATCAACTCTAAAGCTTTACACAGAGCTGCTATTTGTCACTGTGTAACATGTATGTGACCTTTGAAGACAGCTTCTATTCTTTTTCTKATTATCTTCCTTCTCTCTGCTAGATTTTCCTATTTACCATCAGAGAAACAAACAAGAGCTCTATCAATGAAGGACAGCCAGAGGAAAAAAAAAAGGTAAAATTGTTTGAGCCTGATATCCTCCAGGGTCTCTCACTGCCAACAATTTTACACCAGTTACTGTTAAAATGGGTTTCAGTCAATCAGGTGATACACTTCTGCATAGGTCTTGTGACAGCCTACATCAAGTAATTTATTTTGAGGTGACAAGTGGATCATTATGGCTCAAGCCTAGAAACAGGAATGGGCTCAGTAACATGATAAGGACAAATCAATAACATTGATATTTAGATCCCTACACCGTGCATTGCTATTACAAGCCAAGAATATAATCTCCTTCTAGGTCACAAGATAATGTAGATGTCATACAGTCTCTACATGCCAGCCCTTGTACTCAAGTTTGTGTACAAGTAATCCAAAAAGCTTAGAAATATTTAATTGTTGCCACCTTTAGAGGTATTAATAGCAAGAAAACAGAAGAAGCATTCATGTGGGATTAAGTAAGCCATGTAATTGCTTCTTTCCCTGATACACATGAAAGGATATTGAAGGAGGAGGAAAATGTATCCCCCGTTTTATCAATTAAATAATATGTAAGTTAAAGTACAACACTCATAAAATGAACCGTGACTGGAAATCAAAGCCAGAGACAGAAGAGCAGCCACGTGGGCAGAGCCAGGTCTCTTCCTGGAGCAGGGAGCTAAGTTGCTGATTTGATTATGTGTTCTCTAGGTAGGAAAAAGAATTACCTTGCTGAGGGATAAGATGCCACTCCAGGCAGCCATTATCAAAAGAGCACCACAACCTTCCAAACACAAAGCCCTCCCTCCACACATCCTAATCCAAGAGAACAGCAGGACTGCCAGGCTCTCTCGTCCGCAATATCCTTTTGCATCTGCAGTCTAAATTATACTGCCTTTTGCTTTATGAGCTTATCACATTGTGAATTCATGTTTAATTTGATGTCCAGTGTCCCCCTGCAGAGTAACACCATCCACAAAAAGCAATACTGTTGAAAAATTGTGTGACAAGAAATCTATTTGGCTTCGCTCTGAATATTACACCTCAYTTCTAGTAAATTCACCTGAGAGATATTGACATATAATCATGGATCCTCTATTTTCAGAAGGAATAAGGGGCTGTCTTGAAAGCTAAATATATAAAAATTAGTTTTATCTAAAGTAACAGAACAGATGGTAGAAGTTCATAAATATTTAAAAGGAGACAGCATAAAAGAGCAAAGAAGTTATTGGGGATAATACACAGGGGAGCGTATCTGGGAGTGAAAGTTGAAAAGTGAAAGGAAAGGGTAGACTAGAAGTTCTGCATTATAACTACTACTGACTAAGCTATGCAGATGAAACGCAAGAGAAGACACATTTTACTAAAAATTTTGTTTTAAAATATAAGTACACCTATAAATAATAATACATTATTTTTTAATATATAATGATATATAGCAAACTTGCATTGGTGATCCACTGCTGAGAAAAATTAAGAAAACCAGGTAGATTATTAAGCAGTTAATTAGCTACCCTTTTGTTCACAACCATGCTGACCTGCCAGCAAGTCCCCAAACTCCCAGTCCATATAAAAATGAAAATTAGAAGATAAGTAATTGTCACTTCAGGATGGGAACATTACAGAGAATGCAGGAAATTAGTAACACTTAGCACAACATCCTAACCAGGAAATAATAATATTGGTAGGACATGGAAAATGTTACACCAATCCCTCTACAATGAGATAAAAAACAAAACAAGAGATACTTACTAGTTGGGTATATACACTTGTTTTAGCTTGCTTTCTGCTTCTGCTGCTTTCAATCGTTTCTTTGAATAGAAAAAAGAAAATGGTTAAAATAAAAAGAAAGTAAGAGCCATCTTACCTGAGTCAAGTAGTAAAGCTATAAAGACTTCAGCAGTTATTTACTGAGCAGCTACCATTAAATCTCTTTCCAACAAGAAAATACTCACTGAAGACAACTGTGGACATCACATAACTATGTAGCTGTTCAAACAATTCMAAGACATGTCAAGCTTATATAAATGAGGACAAACTTTTCATTCCCATTCACTTCAAACCAAATTCCTTTTTTAAAAAGTTTTTATTTTCCCTGCAGAAGAAAATCTGACATGTCACTGTCAATTCTCCATGATAACATTCACCAGTTGGACAATAAGAGATACAGCAACACAACCTCTCCGTCACAGTTYCCCAACAGCTGCACCAATTCCAAGTTTCAAGTAAGACTTTTGTGTTGATATCCCTAAATTTCTGAAGGCTCAGCGACACAGGATATTTTTCTTTCAACATTAGGAAGATCAATAATTCCTTTTATAACTCATGCCTTCACCATTTAAGCAATAAGAGAGACACTCTGAGATTCAAGTTTTCTCTTTATTACATTTGCTAAATAAATTTAGGGTGAACCTCTGGAGGTGTCTAGTTCAAGCTCTGCTCAAAGCTGATACCAGCTGTCTGCATAAAGGTGTGACAAACCAGCAACATGGGGATATTCCAGACAAACCAGCAGCATGGGGATATTCCAGACAAACAGGCTAGCTTAACATTTGCTATGCAGCAGCCTCAAGGCACAGTCTAGGAAAATAATTGTAAAGCTCAAGTCAGTATCTTCATAGAAGCAGGAAGCATCAGAAAACATAATAAAATTGAAGAGTGTGTCACTGAGGAGCTGGACAAACATAAAAATTGTTTTTACAGAGACACCACAGACACATGCAGAAACAACAAAGTAAATGTTTCCTGTAAGCATAAAGCTTTTATCAGGACAGTTTTAAACAACCATTTTCCATAGGACACACTCACAGTTCCTCACCACAGCTCTCTGGACTACTGAAGAATTCCCCTCTTCCYTTTTTCTGCAAATAACAGTCACCCTATCTTAGAAACCAAAGTGAAGTTGTCAGACAAGAGAGCAAGGAATGAGAAAACAAAACCTCTGAAAGTTATCCTAAGACAATGGCTATACCTACAGAGAGCTGCACTCCTGGCTGACTCCCTTCTGCTGGCATGGGCCAGTTTCCCAGATTGCCCCTGTTAAACTTCACCTAGGACAAGAACTGCTGCCTGAAAACTGGCCTCCAGAGAACCCAAACAAAGACCTGCTGCAGACAATCCTTATCAATCCCACAGATGTGCAGGAGTCAATAACACACACTTTGCTGCCAATCAGTGATGGAACTGAAGAGCTTCTCCTGAAAATGAACTGTGTTTTCAAACTGAATGTTTTCAAGACACCATAACTGAGCATTTTGATGTAAGAAACAAAAGCACCCAAAGAGGGGCCCCAAGAAGTGCTGTCACCATGGTTCTCCAAACAGCATCAGAAATCCCCCTCTACCTTCCAGAGAACACTACACAAAAATATCATCCTTTTAACAAAATGCATGCTCAGATGCCCCTCAGCTCAGGAACTGGAGCCTGTTCCACACACAGCCTCAGCTGAAAAAGAGGACTTCATGCTCCAGGCGCAGATGAACRGCTCCAGAGCTCATTGTGCCCCCAGGAAATACATGGAAATCCAACACCAGACACTGCCAAACAGCTTCAAATACTGCTTGATGACCAGTACCAGAATCCAATTCCCTTGTGACTGGAAATTCAGGAAACTTACACTGGTAGAGGACTGTAGGGCTTTTTAAGTTTCTAGATTGTGAGAGGAAAAAGCTGCAGTTTTCTTGACAACATCTCCCAAGGGGACTGTCTGGCATCATTATGTTATGACAGTTTTGGAAATGTATGAATGCAAGAGCTTCATCCAAGCACAAAACATTACCAGTAACTACAATACTCTCCTGTGCACAACATAAAGCCACTTGCCTTGGGGATGTGGCTAATTTAGGGTATTAAACAGTTTTTTGGTAAACAGGTGATGAATGTTAACCTCACCCCACAGGTTTCCTTTGTGACTGATGACCATGGAGCAAGCCCTGAGCTAAGAAGTGCCCTAAGTCACCTGGACCTCACAACACCCTCCTCTCCTCCTGCTGCCTGGGGAGCAGCACAGCACACAACAAAGGGAACACACCCCGATGACAAACAGCACACCAGGACAATGGAGGGTTTCCAGAAGGCACCACAATGTCCTGGGTAAGAAGAGGCTCTGCACTAAGTACCTGTGGCTGTGGGCAATCAATAGAGATATGATGGGTTTCCTATTTCCTGGCAGTGACTGATCCCAGAAGGTACAAAAGAAAGGTGCCTGAAATGTAGTTGTGCACAATTTCAGAATAATCTCTTCCCTGAGAGAGTGCTTTGCTAGGTCCTTTGCCAGTTATTAATTGATCTGTGCCTGAAGCATATTTATGCTATAAATTCTTAATGCTGTCTGATGTAGTTATGAATGTCCTCACTCCCAAGAAAAACCCAGAACATCTGTAACTTTTTCTAGTAGTTTGGCCTAAAAAAATCTTTTTGAATTATTTATATACACAAATCTTAAGTATATCCTCTTATTTACCTCATCATTATTTTCCCCATCTATAAAAGGAAGATACTACCAACATATCTATCCCACAGGGACCAAGGGATTAAAATACAAAGCACTGTACATCGAGTTGGTGCAAACATCTGTCTTTTATATATCCTCTCCCAGATTTGCCATCCTACCCACTGAGCTTGAAAGAGTTTTATAATAGGTGACATATCAGAGCAAATGTTTGTGGTCATTTTCTAAGGAGTGAACACTTACAAAGAGGAAATAACAGAAGTAATCCAGGAACACTGTGGATATTTCAATAACCACAGCACAAGATTTGGGTTGGTTTTGGATRGCATGGGGATGCCTAAGATATACTCAAATATTAAGTCTTTATTAGTTTATGATAGGAAAGACAAATTACACCTTCTGGGTTCAGAGGAGAACTTTCACACTGTTTATTCTTTTTTCAAACCTCTGAGCATACAAGTGTAGAACACACAATGGAGGTCAGGGGTGGGAACTCATCACACCACTCCAGATGTCCTGAGTTGCTGAGAACCCTCTCGGGGGGCTCRGAGGACCTGGAATGTTGCCAGGAGTGCCTGGTGGCTTGACTTTGATGCATCTAGGGATTTGCCACCTGTGTACGAGGACATGAGAGGCACTCAGGTTTGAATGGTGCAGGAATGATGTATTTACAGAGTGAATATGTAGATTTTAGGTTCTGGTACAGGGGGGTTATGGAGACAAGATGGAGGGATGAGGGCGTGTCTCGTCCTTCTTTCTTCTTGTCATCCATTTTCTGTGGTGATGTTAGCACTTGGAGATTGGTTTGACACAGAGGTGCACAGTTCAATATGGGTGATTGTTACTGGGAAATAAAGTTAAATATGATATACGTAATTTGTAGTACATAAAGACGAGACCGCCTTGGGGGCGGTCAGAGTGCTTTTGGCTGCCTTGCTGTCCAGAGAGAAAATTTTGTAGATAAGAAATAATAAACAACCTGAAGACAGAAAAGTGAAGAGTCCAGTCTCATCCTTCAGAGCGCGGGCTGCCCCAGAACCGCCCCCCCGCGCGTCCGGCAGAGACAGACAGCCAACCGGACAGTCAGGGAGGTGGGACAGAAGAGGGAATTAGTCTGGGATGCATTTGGGAGAAATGCTCCCCGCTGCTTGTGCTCCAGCAACACACCTCAGAATGGATGGGTTGTACCTATGGTCTCTGGCAGTTTTGGCAAGGAAGTGACTGAGTTCCATACTACCACAGGTTTAACAGGAGGTGTTAGGGGATAAAACATCCCACAAACATGGAAAAMACTTTGATTTATGTTATTTCTACACTTTAGCACACAGAACTTTATGAAGGCTGGTACATTAAGATATCRCTCACAGCTCTGGGCTAGGTACAAAGCAGGCTTACATTCCTTCAGAAAGATGTTTTCTATCTGYATCAAGACTGACCCAGAGATCTCAACTTTGTGGAGTCAAATGTAAGGGCATTTCCACTAYCCCCAGTGTGTTCTCACCATGCAGACCTTAAAACCAACTTTCACTGTCTATTCCTCCTATACTTCTCTAATGCCACTTCCATATAAAAAATAGAACAGTAGAAATTGATAGTATTTGATCTTCCCCTTGAAGTTACCTGCTCCTCAGAAACAAATAAAAATGGAAAAAGTAAATTAAAGCCTTTAACTCTCAGAAAGAATGTGACTAATTCAAACAGTCATCTGCCACTGCCATGTCCCAAGCTTGTCTCAACCTATGGAAAATTTAATGTTTTRAAGTTTTCAGGACTTCCCCTAATGATAAGCACAACAGTAGAAGCATTTAGTCTTTAAAAAAATCACCCTGGAATTCACAACTATGCAAGAACTCAAGCTCTAACCAAATGAAAATGTAGGCACAGCCAAACACCATAWCAACCCTCAGAGCTCTCAAATCACTGGGAGAAGCCAACAAACAGCTGTCAACCAGTCAAAGCCAGTTCAAACCCTCCCTAATCAGAAATAGACACTCTTGTGTACTGACACAGAAAGTCTGTCCTAGGAAAAGAACACATTCAAAGGAGACCCAGGATACTGAAYTGGAATGCACCATCCTCGTTTTGTTCACGACAGTTCTGAAAGGCTGTTATTGACAGGACAGCTCTTGGGATCACTGTGGACAGGCATTCAGGAGCCTGCACTAAAACACCAATCCTGTGTTGACATCRTAGTAGAATCAGTCCTAGCAGTTCTGTTCTTGGGGTCAGTCCTTCTCGAGATGACTGAGCTCCTACTTATGCTGGTAATCTTCAACAGCATGGTTTAGCTAAAGCCAAATAAAAATTACTGGGTAAGAGATCCAAGTGCATGCTCCAAAAGAAGTCAATTTGCAGACATCATCTCGGGGTCCTACTCACAAGACAAGGCAGTGCTGCACTGAGCCTGCTGATCTCAGGGACACCGAACAGGAGTACAAGTTACTGTTCAGTTCTCAGAATGAGCCTTCTGTCAAAGGCAACTCAAAATGTCCCTTCCTCAATGGCAAGAAACAGAAAGATTGTGATTCAGTACTATGGCAGTGCTCCCTCATGCCAAGAAAACATCAAGGGAAACAGAAATCCAGAAGGATGCAAACAGCTCCCAACTAACTCTTGCTTCTTCATCCAAGCAGGCAATTGGTTGGTGACACAAATCTTCATTGCTATGTTTTCTAACTCACAGAAACAGACAATTTAAATGCACTTTTAATGTTCATTTAACCAAAGATTATACAAGAATAAGAAAGTTATTAATACTTTTATTAAACCCTGTAACATACAGATTTGTAATGTAACTTAATAATGCTCTGGGAAAGAGGGAAGTGAAGCGCAAAAACTCGAGGTACACACTTTGCATATCCTTACTCGGGATACTTTCCATATCTCATATACAAAAATGCTGTCAGCCTCAGAAACATTTTGTGGTATTAGACCAAGGGAAGAGTCTGCAAAGAACAAACACTATGAAAAAACAGATGGAAAAAATGGCAACAGATGTACTTTGTCAAAGACACTGCACTCATCAAGTAAAATACAAATGTAATACACCATTATTTAAACTACAACTTCCTATGCTTTCTCTTTGTGGTTTCATATAGATAGCTCTCTCAAACTTTTTATAAATGTTTCATGGTATTATTTGCTTGCACAAGCTGGGAATTTGAGATGAGGTCTTCAGCTCAGTTCAGACCTAACTGATGTGGTGTCTCTGCACTGCAGCTTCTACCTGTTCAGCCTATACTGTCCCTTTAAGAGCAGAGTGTCTAACTGGAAGTTTTCCCCAAATCCTACACCTTGGTAAACTCCTAGGCAGCATATGTAAGGTCCAGCATAACCATGAGTGAAAACCCAGTACACAGGAACAGAACAGCCCAGTATAAGAATCATGAGAGAAAACCCAGTGCCCAGGAATAGAACAAACCAGTATATGAAACTTTAGGCTTAGTGAGTTTTTTGACTGCTGCAAGAGCAAATAATTAAAGTCTTCACATAATTATCTCCTCTGCAATTTTGCCTATGTAAAAACAAACTTTAGGAAAATGGAGAAAACAATGGAGAAGGCAAAACCACTAGCATTATTCTTCCCAACCATGTTCCTACCACCCACTTCCTAACTGGAATGAAAAGTTTCAGTCAAAGAATGAACTTGGGGAAATAGTACAATGAGGATGCCACTAATACTTTTATTAAAAGTGAAATATAATTGATGCAAAAAAGAGTTCTCATTTGTCATGAGGGGACYTCTAGTTTCAACAGTGCCCCAGCCAGAAAGAAAATGGTAAAAATCACATTACAGCACATGACAAACATTGGTCAATGCCTCAGGCACCTAGTCTTTACCCCAGGCTGAATTTCCAAGGAAACAAGTTAAGGCAGGACATTGTCACAATTCCACTTTTTCTAATACTTCAACTAGATGCTTCATCTTAGGACTCATAATTAGAATGAAAAACCCATTCTAAATTTCTTCCTTCTTTTACTCAGTTTTCCTGTCAAATATTGTGAGTAGTTTTCAGCAACTGATACTCTGCAAGAATTTGCATGCTGCTTACATTGTGCTTGATTTATTTCAGGGACCAGCCAGCCTTTGTATTTAAACAAGCAGAGATAAAAATGATTGTAAACACTACTCAAAAGTTGATTCTCAAGTAGAACAAGCCTGGGAATTTGAGCCAGTGACACTTCCCAGGTAAACACTTGACTCACAGAGCTTACATGGGGCAGCCTCGTGCATCTGCCACCTAAGTCATGGGCAGCACTGCTGGGGAACCAGGGTGGGGCCTCCTGCACAGCAACTGCCCCTCTGAGAAGTCACTGAAGGGAACCTTGAACTCCACAGTCAAAAAGCAACTGCCCAGCCTTCCTTCCTCTGCTGAATTCCAAACCAGACATTAGAAAGCTCTGAGCAAACAGGGTAGCAGCAAACATGAAAAGAATGCACTCTTGCCAACGCTGTTTGTATCTAGAAGGGCTGACGAGTTTAGGGACAAGAGACTGCTCTGATCATAACAGAACTCACCTGTTGGAAAGGCTGAACTCCGAGAGGGAGAATAGAGAAACAAGGCTTGGTTTCACAGGCAAGAAAAACAATTTGTTAGAATGAAGGAGGATTCTGACTCTCTTACCTGCTGAACGTATCTGTCTGTAGTTTTCCACATATAGTAATATTCTATAATGCTTGTTAAGGACTTCCATGGGAGCTGGGGACACAAAGGAAAAACAGCATTTATTGAAGGGAGTTGGCACACAGTCTCACTGAAATTCACAGGATTCTTCTGACTGAYGGTTGCAGCAGTCTTGCAACTACTAGCCCTCCTCAAAAAAAAGTCTGAATCTACAAAAGGGGATTAGATGCACATGGGACTCATGTTCAATTAAATGCCCTTTCAAAATACTCTGAGCTTTCAGTGTAAAAGTGGAACAGGCTGCAGGTAAATCTTCATGCTGCACTGGCTCACAGCAAACCGTTCCAGAGAGGCACAATGTGGAAGGAATCCCACAGGCTCAGACTCTGCTTCAGCAGCASTTAAAGCAAGAGTCACAACTACAGTATCACAGTTCTGATACGTTTGGCTTCAATGGAGCTGGCCCATTAAAAAAAACACCAAACCAAAACAAACTGCTAACAGAATTGTGCCCTGCCACTCTGTCCTCTGCGTGAGAAGCATGAGGATTTCAGCAGGACCACAGAGTGTGTTGCTGTTTCCAAGTCTCTCTAACAGATTAGAGAACAGGACAAACAACACTGAAACTACTTGTTTTGTTCCAGAGCATCTGAACAATGACACAGTGAAACTTGGCTCTTCTTACAGTGCTCCATTCAATCTGCAGGCTGAGCACCTAGGGTGGTGCTTTGGCCWAACTACAGGACACTTCCCTTGGATGCCCAGGACTTCTTTTGAAAACTTTCAAAAGGCCCTTTCTGAAACCACATTGTAAAAGTGACTATATTTTCATGTTTCAGAAGGCCAAATACTTATCTTCCTTCAAACACAAATTACTCTAGAGCAGCTTAGCTGTCACAACAGTTTCCTACATCCTCCCTTGGCTGCAGTGGAACAGATGATCCTAAACGAACGTTTCTACAGGGAAAACTATCATCTGTGATTTGAAATTCTGACTGTACACCAGGCTGCCACTAGTATGAGGTCTCCCCTTCCCCACTTTACAGCAAGACACACAGTCCAGTTCAAAGCCCCCTTGCTCACACAATGAAGAACGCATTTTAGACAAGCTGCAAGCCAGCTCTGTCACCAATCAGAACTGGTCAYCACAGGGGCACGTTTTTATATACTTACAAAATCTTGCTGAATGTCAGTGAAATCTTTTCCATATTTTTCTAGTGCTTCCTCAAAGAGGTTTGCCTCTGAAGCAGACCACTCCTCCATCTCATCTCTGCACAGGACTGGCCCACCTTGTGGCACAAGCGCAGAGATTGCCTTGGAAATGTCATAGACATTTTTGTGCAAAGTGTCCATAGCATGGAACTAGGGGGTTGGAAAGGAGAAAGAAACGTAAGGCCAAGTATCTGGGGGGAAAAATGTTCAACAGTGAAACAGCAATGACAAATTCTGCACTGAGGTGTSAAGGTGTGGTATTGTGCACCTAAGGAAAAGTCAGTAAAAGCTGGTTGCAACCTCACACTGACTGTAGCTGTCAGCATACAAACCTAACATTCATTAATAGTGAGGTTTGTGGAGCACAAGCTCTTGTGTATCAATTATTCCTATCAGCTCCTCAGCAGCAGCACCACTGCAGCACTGTTGGTGAGAAGATGCACAGGATAGATCCACTCCCCCCAGCACTGAGCTACCATCCCCAGACAGGGCATGGAGATAAGAGGCCCAAGGGCGTTTCCTCACAGACATAGTCACACATTTTCTTTGTCAAATAATCCACAAAAAATTMATATATGAAAAACAAGAGCAGCAACACATGTATACATCCCCCCCCCCAAAGGGYAGAAACCTCAACAAAGATTCAAGTTAAGTCACACATCACAGCTGAATAGGAAAAAAGAATGACTCTCAGGGGCAATTACTCCTCAGAAAGCCGAGCTATGGCTGTCTGCAACTTGTGATTTATAAGGGCTGAGAACATGCTGAGAGGGAGGAATTGCTATTAGTAAATGAAAGCTTGGCTTTATTTCCACGTTTCTGCAGTTTTAATCAGGATGTTATTTGCCTTTCATCATACCAGTTTTGTGTATGTGYATAATYAACCTACACTGTTCTAGACTAGAATTTGTTCTACATCTAAGTTTACATTACTCCAGTAATGAGGTGAGGCTTTGATAACAGTTCTCTGGAGACTTCAGATATTTTATTCAAATTTTCATTAAACTTTCTGTACCATAAAAGTTCAAGTTTTTTCCCTTTCCTCGATCTACTCAGCAATATTCATGATTATGAAATGTTGACAATATCACTACTCCTCAGGTACTCTAAACTGGCAGTCAAAGAGAACAGYATCAACTGACATTTCTTATCTGACCACAAGCTTTTCCCCCASACATCCTTGGTCAATCTCACCCAAGGATGCCAGTGACAATCTGGTGTTGGGGAAGTGATGAAGAATGGCATTCTGGCATTGTAACATTACAGACAGGCAGACAATAATTTGYGTTCTTCTCAAGAGAGCTACTGAGCCAGTGCAAGGGATGAGCTGTCAAGCATGTCATCAGACTATTTTAATACAACTAAGCAAAAAAAAATTGCCTCATAGTATTATCCATGATGGATCACAAGAGGCACAAGGCCAGAAGAAGTTACTTCATCTGTAACTAAAGGATTCCTTTAGAAAAGCAGGGTCTGCTTCACAGCAAGCCATAACTRCAATCCATCTGTCCCTTCCTCTTTGCCAACTGTTAATGCTGAGGTGAATATTTTRCATCTCTCACAAACTTAAGGTCCTCTAAAGAAAATCTTACCAGTGTGATGTCCCTGGAGGCTGCTGCAGCACTCATGTGCAAACTTGGCTGTCTGACAGAACTACTGCAATCCAGGGCTCGGGCAAAAGTACCAACAGACCTGAAAGAAATTAAACACAGCGTTAACTTCGCGTGCAAACCCAGCATAAATACAAACACCCAGCCAACGCTTTCTGAGATGAGCAGACTCCATTTCCCAGTTACAAGATTACATGGTTTGGCGCTCATTCTGAGCCAGAGACCRTTCTCTCCAAATGTGATTTGTTACTGTGAGCACTTTACTTAGTTCATATGATTGAAGAGGCTTAGGCATGGCAGAGGAAACAGACTCAGGGGTCACCAATGGGGAGTTTTGAGCTACTCTCTTATCCCTTATTGCCCAACAGACTTGAGCTGCAACAGGAACAGAGCACAAGCAAGCTTTATGAATGACAATAATCTCCTTCACAATGGCAAAGAGCAGTGCTGCACTGTCCAAAAGGTACAGAGACAGATGCCAAGATCAGACAAAAAAATGCAGCAATGAAAGAGTTTTTCTAAAACTTTCAGAAAATTTGAAACAATATTATTTTACAACTTAACATTGTATAATATATATTTCATAAAGCCTGCATAACAGCAATTCTCAAATACTTCACAACTCATCATCTCTGCATCTGAGACCACAAGCCTCATGCTYTTCACCTTACTCCTAAAGAAATTAGCTGGAGAAACCTGTAATAAGCATTGGTTCTCAAAATTCCCACTCCCCCGCTTGCTTGCTACACCACATGGGAGCAACACTTATGCTGCTGCACAGTGAACTGGAGCTGAACTCCTCTGAGCAACTACAACAACAAAATAGGTGGGTTGGGTTTTCCCCCTCCACTCAGGTCACTTCCCCAAAGCAGCTGAGAGCACAGAGGAACACACTGGTGCCAAGCAGTGCAGGAGTAGGAAAGGAAAATGTTTGAGAAGTAGTTGTCATCAAACATCTAATTTTGGCCAAAACCCAAACAAGCCTCCCCCATCAGTGTCTGTGGTGACTCACACCTCACCCTCCTCCCAGCCACTATCCCTGCCCCACAACTCCCCCGAGCCCAGCTTCAGCTGAGCTGGTACTTCTGTATGTGTGAACTAATTATAAACTGGAACGCTTTGCTGATTCTGAACAGAAGCAATTCCTGCACTCATCTTTGCAGTGATTCTCATTACAGCCTGCACCTTGCAGCAGCAAACCCAGTGGGCAGCACTGACTGCCAGAAAGAGCCACTCAAACCAGCTCTGCCACTAGAAGGTGGAAACGCCCATCACAAAGCAGCTCCACAGTCACTACAAACCAAACCACGTGAAAACCCAAGAGGGGGAAGGGGAAAAAAAAGGCAGACAGAACCAGGGTTCATCTATAAAAGTATCACCTAAAACACAAAGAATTTGGAGAGTGTTACTGTGTATTTTTTCCTTAAATAATTCAGTCATCAATTGCTGTGAGAGCCTAACATTTAATAAAGGCTTCTGTTTATAGAAATGGATACCAATGAATTAGTTCAAGAACCTTTTATAAAGGAAGAGCTGATCAACAAAGACTGCTTTGGGCTTAAATAAAAACATCAGTAGAGATTTGCAGGGCTTTATTTTATTGTGCCTACCTCTTGGAATCTAGGCATTAGAAAATATCTTCAGCCCATCATAAGCATTTACCAGAATTCTTAGCAAACCATTAATGGATGTTAAAGTGTCACTGGCTTTGAAAAAAGCAGTAAACTCACAGAGCAAAGAACTGCCAAGAATTTAATTCACTAAGTCTTCTGCATGCTGACTAAAGTATTTGAAAAACCTCACCAACTACAGGATCATTTACACAGGCAACTTGCTCTGCTTTTATGAAACCAAGTTGCAAATCTGAGGAGCTGTTCCTAAAGTCATGCTATTCCCACGAAGGCATGTAAAATGTACCTCATCTTAAAATGGAGCAAGCGAATCAAGCAACCAGAACCAGCACACATGCTAATAAAAAAAAAAAAGAACACAAGAAAGTGCTTGGAAGAGTTACACTTACTTCTTCAAAGGAAACGTGAAATACTCTTACCGTGCAACCACCAGGAACTGATCTATCTGCTTGTCGACTAGTGGGTTAAAGGCTTCCCAAACTTTTGTTTCAAGTTTTGACTGATCTCTTCCATCATCCTCACCTGGTTGAAAAACAAATCAGAAGTGTTTAGTATGGCTCTTTTAAAATATGAGTACTTTCTAGATTCCTTTTTTATCTCACAGTAATATCACTGTTAGTCCATCTCAGTTACTCTGCCTAACAGGCCACCGTGAAAATTTCACTCACTTATTTGTATGTGACAATTTCAGCTTGACRGACACAGCAACACAGCTCATCCAAATTGGGCAATCAGATTTTCACAAACTGGTGTCAGAGGATATGTCATGGAAAACAGAGTGCACTTTTCTCCAAACTAGACAGTTTCTTTTCAGTTTCTTTCCCCAGCTCGTCTGTCTTCCTCCTTTATCTTGCAGCAGTTCTAGGAAAACAGACACACTCYAAGCTGCTCTGAGCAGGCAAAGAGTAGCTGGTTCAACCCATTTCAGATGCTTTCTAGGGGGGAAACTATGGCATCAGACACTCTTCATTTTCCAGAGTCTAAACAAGCCAGAATACCCTGGCAAAATACAGGAGCTACTGAGACTTTTTTTTTTYCTGCTTCCTTTAAAACATCTGGCAATTATCCTTCTCTGAAGCCCCATGCTGGCCCACTGAGGGAACAGGATGCCTTTCAGATTAGTTCATCCTCACTTAGGAGACTTGCCCAGCTGTTGAATAAATACTGGTTTCATAGACAAATTAAACAAGAATCCTGACCCTTTTTTTTGCCATCTTAACATGAGACTAACAGTGTCAGGAGAACTTCTAAGCAAAGACAGAAGCACCTCATTGCTTCCACATCCTGGCCCATCCAGACTGCATGTGGTCTTCCCAACACAGGTCACAACCCTCTCTCTCCTAGGAGAAGCTTATGGATAGACCATGCCCTCCGCATTACACAGGGCTCAGGAAAGGACAATTAGATGCCAACACTCCTCATCCCTCTCAGTTTTTCCACCCACTTTATGATCTGTAGGGTAGTGCAGAGACAAATCTAAAGTTAGTTACTATCTGATAAATATTCCTGGTTCCTGCTACTTCTCCCTCGTCCTCAGGTCCTCGTGGTCCCACTGCTCCATGACACAGTGGGGGCAGGCTGAAGTCTCAATGCATGCTCCAGCCAGCAAATTCTTCCTCCTGCCTGCTCTGCAGGTGAGAAGTCTAGGCTGGCAGCCAACACTGGGATGGGGAGAGGGCTCCAGGGAAAAGGCACCCAGCAGTAATGGGCAAATTGATGAGGGCAGACAGCATTTAATTGGCAGTAATTTGGGAGGGGCTCTTATAGGGAAGTGAAGCTTGATTAAAAACACAAAAGGCTTTACAGATGTGATGGAAATTTGTGTTTCCCATGGAAATTCTGAAATCTCTTAATAAAAAGAGTGCAAGCTCCRAGAGAGCCCATTAATTCAATTTATTTCAACAACTTTTATGATTTGGACTAATGCCCATTTAAAGACCAGTTTGCAAGAGAACTAATTGCCTTCAGTGGGCAAGAGCCTCCACAAACCCAGCCACTGCTGCACACATGGCCTGGCAGTGGAAACCATCTCCCACACCTAGGCAGGCCTCACACAGAGAAGTGGCCATGTTCAACATGAACACTTGACAATTTAAATAAATTACAGAAATTACCCTCTTTTAGTAAGTCTGTTATATCTGCCTGGTATCTGTTTCCAACTCGAATCTCTCCTTTATCAGCAAGCAGGGTCTTTTGTTGAGGATCATACACTAGCGAATAAAAGAAGAAATCCTAAAAATAAAACAAGAGCAAAAAGGTAAACAGTGTTATTAGCTTTTACTTTCAGCTTTGCAACCATACTACCAAGTTTTTTACACTTTAAGTGAGGTTTCATTACGTGTATATATAGATTTTAAAATTGGGTGAACAAAAAGTAAATGAACCACCAGTTTAAAAACTCCATTTAAGTGCTGCTATTTTCTTCTATATTACAAGTGTTAGCTCTCAACAGCAGTCTCTCTCCCAACATACAGCCTCCCAAACTGAAGTGAACAAAGCTCCTCTTGCACAGGCAAGGCTCAGAAGGGCCAGGACACAATTTTTAGTCACATCAGCTGTTTCAGAACACAAAACTGCCACATCCCACGCAATTCCCATATTCCAAACCAGGAGGATTAGACATCAGTGACCTATCCACACAGAAATACCAGCACATATTGAAGCATAATTTCAGAATGTTACACCCAGCCTAATGCAACCCCACAGAGGTGTAAAGCCCCAGACAAACCCTGTGCTCTCTGCTGGGCTTGCTCCAATCTGTCAATGTCTCTCATGCTGCAAGGCCCAAAGGTGGACAAAAACCTACACAAGTGGTMTCACAAGGGATGAAGTGAGGGGATGACCCCCTTCCCTCCATCTGCTGGCTACACTGCTGCTAACACAGACCAGGATGTGCTCAGCTTTCCCTGGCACAGGGATGTGCTGCTGACCAACTTCATGCCTGCTACCATCTAAGCTTAAAGCACCACGTTTCTTTCTGCTTGTTATTAGGAGAGGGGCAGCAGATTTGGCAGCAGCAGTAATTAGCTGCAGGTGGCAATCCACTAATTTGTTGCTTTTGTTCAAGTAGATGTGGAAAAGGCTAAAATTACTGCTTGGCTTCCGCTACCTTGGTGTGTAAAATTAAAGCAAGAAGGCATTCCAGAATGAGAATGTTCTGCCAGGGCAGAGAAAGGAAACAGCCAAAATTTTTAACTACCTAAAACTGTACAGTTTAAGTAATTAAACTTTTCTGCATGGATAAGTAGTGAGCTATAGCTACTGACCAGGTATGCTCCATCAAAGTATAGTGTGCAGTTCTGGGCAGGATTAAAGCTCTGGTAGGACATGGAACAAYAGACCTTTTGTAACCTCTGTCCACAGCAACATGTTCATCAGGGAGGAGAACTGTCTGAACAGAAACAGGATGTGCAGTGTGCCATTTTCCACATCTCAGGTTTCTGGCTTATTTTTTCACTCCCCTGATTTCTCTGGCACTATCAGGCACCCTGTTTAAATACATCTCATTTCATGCTCACCTCATTTTTCCCCTTCCCTATATTTGTATGTGCCAACAGCATGCAACAAAAATTAGGACAAAACCAGCAAGAGTTTCAAGCCCTGTGCAGCTTTATGAAGAGGTGGCAAAGGAAAAGAGAGTCTCCCAATCTGTCATGCAAAGCCCCAGAAAAAGAAGAATTGCTGCGAGTTTCCACAGTAACATGGCAAAAATTCTGGAAGACAACTGAACTTCAACTGGAAAGGTTGTCCGTAGTTGGGTTTAGGGTCAGAGGATTTGATTGCATCCTAAGCAAATGATACTTTTGAAAAAACTCCTACTCYCACAGACACCAGGGTCAAGTTACATCAACCTACGGGCAGAAGGCAGCTTCAGAGCACATGAAAACTCATTTATATCACATCTATGTAAAGAAATCTGGGTCTCCTGCTCCCTGACACACTCAAAGCTCAAGATATTGCAATAGCTTGAGAATGTATCACTGTGGAAATAAAAACGTAGGGAAAGCTTTTGTCTCACAGGCTTCCARGTTATAAATACAGTGTTTAACTTGTTCCAGCTCCAAAATACCTGACTGCAGGACAAAGTATATGCAGTGCAACATTAATGCTTTGCAGGCACGTTGCCCAGCAAATACACAACACACTGCAGAATAACAACACAGTGAGTCCCAAAGAAGACCAATTCCACAGGCAATTTCTTTATCTTCTTTGGCCAAGGAAAGTCATACATTGTGGAGAAGGTTTCTCCCATGACATTTGATTGTTAGATGCCCTACTGCTTTTCTTTTATTGGTTATCACTATGAATTTTGTCTACAAAATCTCAATTAGTTTCAGGTCATCCATTTAAGTCTTGTCCATTTCTGTCTCAAATCAATCAGGTTGAACAAAAGAATGAAAATCCTCTGGTCTCTTCTCCCCATCCAGAGCCTCCTCAACAGAGGAGAGATGGAAGCTTGGGGGCCCAAGTGTGAATTCTACAGAGACTGCAACCCCTAGAGGTAATACAACACCACTGCCATGTTCCCTCACAGACATTGAGATTCATTCTTGCAGACTGAGCGGGACTGCTGAAAACATTAACACACATCAGCTTAGTGCCAATGCAAACTAAGCAACAAACCAGATCCTTGTGTACTCTAAAGCATGTGTGAACTCCTGACCACCACTATGTGATGAGAACAATTTTTCACAGGGCTTCACTAGAGTGACGTGAMGTTCACAACAAAATAACACTGCTCTTCAAAATCCTCCACACTCATTTGGGCTGTCAAACTGCGTATGCTGGGTTTGCAGCAGTCAAAAAAGAGAAGGGTTTTCTCTTTTCATTTCAGATCCCAGAAAACACCCAACACGTTCAGAAAAAATTAACATGACCTGCCAAGAGTTAAAATTGAATCATGACCTTCTGCTTCTCTCAACTGCTAGAGCGACATATCTGCTCAGAGCTCCCCCACCCAAGCCCCTAAGCTACCCACAGCTATGCCAAGAACCAAAGTCACCAAGAAACTGGAGAAAGAAAAGCCGAAGTACACCACAGAAATAACGGTTACTTCACTGCAGCTTGCAAACTTACTTTCATATATTTGATATAGTTTAACTAGAGAACATTTTATTTTTAGGGGGCTACCAAAAGGAACAGATATGCCAGACATCTGCTCAGCAGGCAAATTCACACAAGCCTCTGGATATAGCCAGGCAGAGCAGTAAAATAGAGGCACATTCAAAACAGTTTCCTGCAGAATAGGGAAATCTAGTGCTTTTGCCATAATTGGCTATGATCTCCACGGGAATTAGGTGTCTATAGAAAATGCAGGTTTTCTAGTTGCCTTTTTTTCCCTCTATTTCCTGCTATTCCTCACTCCTGCTACAAATTTTACAGGCACAGGGAAAGAGTCGGTGCTGGTCCCCTCCAGCCTGCTTTCCAAACATGCAAGGCAATCTTCCTGAGGAAGATGACAGAGAGAGGGTGGAGGAGGAGAACAGAGATAGCAAAAATGTGATTTTGCTCTGCTTACTATCTCCCTAAAAAATTCTGTCTGGATGTTTAACCTGCTTTAAGGCAGACAGCCTTGGGCTGAAAGCCTACTTTTACTGGTCATAACATCTAGGAAATCAAATACCAGGTTCCCTAGAACTGCTTCAGCTTTATTGACAGAAGCCATGTTAGAAAAAAAGGAACTACCCTGAAACATTTTGAAAGCAAAGGTTGGATTAAGAACAGGAGGCATGGGGAAAGAAAAAACAGTTCAAAACAATACCATGAAGTGTTAGGAACCCACTAGGGCAACAACTATCTCCTTTTCTTAATCTCTTTACCCTCCACCCAAGCATATTTGTGTTCCTGAGCTTTTAATTTYTTTACCATCTGTCCAAGTTAGTTTGCACCACAGCAAAACGCCATGCTAAGTGACAGGACACATTCAGGGAACTCTCTCATTCTGTGAAATCTCTAAGTGCCTGATCAGTTCTAAAAATAACCCACATCACTCATCTTGCATTTTGAAAGTTCAAAAGGATGGGGAAAAAAATTATCTTTCTGTGCATACATCTGCAGCTGARCATTGCATGATCAGAGGAAAGCATCTCCCTTCAGTCTCAGCACATCTACCTGTAACACCAGTGATAATAAAAATATGTTGGGAGCAACTGAGAACAAACACTACTTAAGAGCTGAGTACTAAAAAATCTGAAATCATTTCAGTTTGATTAACTTTTGCTTTCAAACTGGCATATCCTGGGCTGCTAGCTGGTTACCAGCACTGCTGAATACCAGGTCCCTTGTTTGATGCTCTGCCATTTGGCAGCCTTCAGCAGAGCCGACATTTTTTGGTTTCACATTCCAAAGAGAAACTCAACTATTTAATCCCTGTGCCTTGTTTAAAATTCTCTTAAACTGAAGTATCAGATTAAAACTAATCTTATGCTTAAATAAATACTGAAGAAAGCTACAAAAGCACTTAAAAAGAAAGCCCAGCTATGAGAGAGACTGCAGTATGCTCCTTGCAAAAAATGGCCTCTTTTCTCCTTTCTTAAAGGCCAGTAACAGCCATCACCCTACTGGTTTTAATTACAAGATTTCCTCTCTTGTATAATATTTCAATGTTTTCAAATGCAAATTATTTGCTTGCAGATGTGTTCAAATAATAATATCCCGAATTTCTTTACTAATCTCCACAGTAAATCTCTCACAGATTGTCAGACTCGAAGACTGTCTAACCCAGCCGCCAGCCAGAGGTCAAGCCACTACTAAAGGTATAGAAATACAACTTTTAAAAATATAATGGTAACAATTTAAAATCACTAAATACCTGAAAAAGTAAAACCCAATATTTATATTCTGAATGGTGTTTAACTGTGCAAGACAATTCAGTTTCAAGTTTTGGTCTGAGATAACTTTAAAAAGAGACTGGGTACATTTCTGTCAGACGTCACCTGACAAGCAGTTTTTCAAGGATTTAAATATCAGTGGTGGTCTATGAAGGAGTCCAGAGAAGTATTTTGACCAATGAACTCAAAGAACAGGGAACTAAGCTCCTCAAAAATCTGAGGCAAGATCAAGCTTAAAGCATATTAACATAAATCTGTATGATTTCAGGATAAAGCAAATACAGAGAAGCACAGCTTGCTCTCTCCTCTACAGTTACTGCATCTCCCAGGGCATCAGCCTCCAGGTTGGAGCTCTCAGCTCTGCCACACTGATGAGCAAGCTGGGTTCACTTTACAGAAGGAGAGGCAGCTCACAGGGATGTAAACACAAGGTGTGGCCCCCAGACCCACAAAGTTTTATGCACAATGAAGACTGTACAGAGCCTAAAGCTTCCCACTGTCAATGCCCAGTACATGCAGAAATGAAAGAACTCTTTTTAGAAGACTTGCAAAAAGGCACCAAACCTAAATTGTGCTAGAAAAAACCATTCAAGCTTTACAATGCACAAAATGGTTCCTACCTCCCGTTCCAGATACGATTTAAGGGATTCTGTCTCATTTAACAGAGTAACGCTGCATTTGCCTCTAAAAAAAGAGAAACACATCTCATGAAAAAATACATCTTAAATGCTCGTGTGATTCACAAGATGGTATCACTGAAGTTGTACACAGAACTTGATCTTACATTGAAGAGCACTTGAAAAATAACAGTGTTGTGTGATTTTTTAATAAAATGGCAGAAAACAGTCATTACCTAATGTGTGTGGCTGGCAGAGATTCCAGCTGTCGTGAGAGAAACAACTCACGGTGTCGTAGCTGATGCTTCTGTTTCTCTGGTAAATCAACCATTTCTGGATTTTCCATCTCCTCTTCCATTTCTCCTAGTCATAAAGAGGCAAAATTTAACAAGAACAAGACATGGATTGACTTTGAACAAGTCAGAATGACCGTCTCCAAAACCTTTGCTAAATAACAAACTGTAATCAGATTAAATGTAACATTTTGGCCAATTGAACAATTATATGATTAGTACTCTTGAAATTACGCCTGTGAAGAATTCTATTTATTCACCACCATCATCAAATTACCCCAGGCACACACACAGGTCACACCAAGCTGAAAGGCACACAAATCAGAGAAGTTCTGGAGAGAGTGAGAGCTGCTTTTGGAGACCATCAGTGCATCAGATGCATCTGGTAGAAGCTGACACATGATGGGTGAGGCATACTGAAGTCTTTCCTCTTTGCCAGGCACAAGTTATCATAAACCCTACTCCTCTTTCAGGACATCACACTGTCCCACGCCCGCTTTAACAGCTTCTGCAGGAAATGCCCACTGGAAAGGGCAGTTCATTTAATTAGTGTTATTTTGTACTCTCCTCACCCCAACCACAGCCACAGGATTAACTGGAATGTAACCAAGTGCCCGAGGCCACTCCTGCCACCCTGGTTACCCAACCCACACCACACACACCCAATTGCAGCACTCCTGCACTGCAGCAGCCAGGATCCACCACCCCTGCCTTGGAGCTATCCAATCTCCATCCAACCAGTTCTCAAACATACACCAAAGTAAATACATGAAATCCCACCCACACTGACATGCAACTGATCCCAAACATCTTCAAGCATCTTTCTTTTAGGAAATAAATTGTATGTTTTGTGTTTGTTAAGAAGTATTCTGCCACTTATGCCAGCTAAAGCTGTAAAGGGCAAAATACTCAAAGAAAAAAACTCCAAAGATCCTCCATGACAAATGACTGAGAAAGAAGAGATCAGACTTTTCCCGTCTCTAAGAAATTAATGCAGTTACTTGTATTTTGCAAAACCACAGGCAAAGTTTCCCAGACTGTAGTAGAATGAGCTGTAAAGCCTCATGCATGAATTGTAAAACTCTTAATTTTACAGCAGCTTTACTCTAAAAGAGCAGACTTATGCCTCCAGCTTAATTCAACAGTTGTTGCCAAAAAACATTTCTAATGAGAAACACATACAGACACAGTTATGATTTATATACCCTTAAGATTAGTTAACTAAAATCCCCATAGTTACCCCAAAAATAAAGCAAACAAAGATCTCCATTTTGTAAAACACTAAAATTGCATTTAGTTTTAAACAGGCCACCATTACAACAAAGGTGGTGACAAAAAATTATGTGCCCTTCAGGTTGCCCACAATTTACCATTTTACTGCTCTGAAAAAGAGACCTGCAGCTTATTTGCTCGTCAGGTAGGCTGCTCCAGCAAGGAAGGAAAAAAAGAGCATCATAATTAAACCAGACTTCAACACACAATAGCTGCTACACCACATGAGCTGGTAACCATACAGCAGCATGTACTTAGGTTTTAATATTTTCCTGGGAACTAGAACACCAAATTTACATTTGTTGCACACTCTCATGGGTCTGCAATTTATTTACTGAAGTGGATTCTGTTTTAGTTGAAAATTAATATTGTGACTGCTATCCTACACTGTAAATATACCACGAACAATCCAGCAAGTTCCAAGCTCATTTGCTTGAAAACTGAAGGATGCACAAAGGAAAAGGGAATTTGTGCCTGTACTTACAGCAGCTTTTGGAAATGACAGCAGTGCACTGTATAATGCAGGGAAAATACTACAAGGAGCAACCTAAAATAGTTTGTATCTTCAGTATACTTGATAGCCTACAGCTTTTAGAAATTACATTTTTCTAAAAAGTATGTCAACCCCTTTGTGCCAATGAAATCTACAGACAAAAGGAAAGCACCCAGCACAACCAAACTAATCCCAGGGACTGCATCCCATCAGGTAGGCTCACCTTCCAAGCAGTATTTTATTTATGTGTCTTGCTTTTGTAATAAAACACAGGTGGAGAGCACACATTCTTATGGCAGCTCTGCTATGAACAGCCTCTCAAAACCAAAAAGCACAATACATTTCTTTTCGAAAACAGACAGACATTTCTACAGGTAACAAACATTTCCCTCACACACAGCAGTAAAACTGTCAAAGCACTCCCCCAGACAGAGGCAGGAACATTCCAAGAAATAACAAACAAGGTCTCTCCTTTTCCACAGCCATGATTTAACCCTGAAAAAAACAGACCTGACCAATGTACTGGGAGCCAACGGATGGAGGAGAGGAGGACTGAATCCAGGACAGGAACCTCTCCCTCACTCAGGTCAGGCAAAAGCTGCTGGACAAAAAGCACCCAGCAGCACCTCACCCCCAGTAACACCTCACCCAGACAGCTCAGGCTGAGTCAGACCATGAAGCACAACAGGGGCTGTCCCAGCCCCAGCTCCAGGACACGTCTGACATATCTGCATTTCACCTTCCCACAGCTCACCCACTCACACTAACTGGAGCAAACACCACCATCAAGAATGGTGGCATCTGAGCAAAGACCTTTTAAAAAATAGAAACACATATTTATAAAATATCCAAGGAATCTTTTCAGAAAGATTTGCCTGCATTCTTTACAGTACTGTGGAATAAGTGGTATGGGAATACAGGAGGTGCAGTACATTGGGACTTCAGTGCTCTCATACAGCCTTACTTCAAATTAATCTTTCTGCTTGATAGATGTGCCTGTGCAGATTTGAAACTAAACATTTAATCTTAATACAAACAGTAATAGATCAGCTGTGCAGCAGTAGCCAGCAGAATGCTGCAAGAAGTGTATTAGATTAAGTATTATTTGATATTTAATGGCAGAATCATTAATAGCACATTAACAAAGCTTGAGGATGACTTATATTAGGAACAAGAGATAGGCAGATTAGGCACAAACAGCAAGACTTGTGTGAAAGCTAACATATATGGGGAAAATAATTAGAAAGAGTAAACTTTGAGTTGGCAGGAGAAACCCAAGAGGCAGTAATTGTAATTTAAAATGACTGGGTGTGTGAGATGTGAAATTAAACATCAATATTTGCTAGACACGAGAAAGAATAGCAATTTGCTATAGATCAGATTGGGCTCTCCAGAGCATCAAAAGCAGAAAGCAGCAGCCCTTTCTCTGCATTTTGGGTGTCATACAAGCAGCTACATGACAGAATTCAGAAATGCACGAAGGTAAACAAGACACAGAAATCAGGTTTAGAGAGCAGACAAAGGTTTAGCAGCTTGGGAAACAGTCTGCAGTAACACAAAAATTAGTTAGCATGATTATAACCAGCAAAATAATGTAAAGAATAAAGAGTGGGGCCAAATCATTGGGAAACACAGTAAACCTAGTGCTACTGACCTGCACAATAGCTCCTCCAGCAGCAAAGGAAGCTGCAACTCTGGCTGTTTTAACAGCTTAACTAAGGACCTTGGAGGAACATTCTAGAAATGTTGCATTTGAATAAATTAAAATACAACACCAGGTTCCTTCTTCCAGGTTCAGTTTCCAATGGCTTGTATGAAGCTACAGCCTTAATCCTTTTTTCTCTACAAAACACCAGATACTGACTCATAGCTGCAGAAAACATGGAGAAAGTTTTAACAGGCAGGAATCCTTACACCTTGACACTTGAGAAGGAGTTTGCCACATAACCAGTGTGGATCCCCAGCCATGAAGCTCTGGTGGTCATCTCTTGCAGCCATGGCCACTGTGTCAGGTAGCAAACAGACATTATTTTGGACACCTGTATCTTCCCTCACTGCACCAGCCCCAAAGAGAAAAGACACAGTTCCCACCTCTCAGCAACAACTGAGTCAAGGTGTCATTAGTGGATATATGAATTGGACTCCTCTTAAATATGCACGTGTGGGGCTGGGAGAAAACAGAAAAGGGGAATAAAATGGAAGAAATAAAAAGAGCTAATTCATGAAGCTATTGTCAAACTTCATTTGGATTGGTGTTATTTAAAATGTAAAAAAACTTCTCAATAAATTCCCTACCTGTTTAGGCACAGAGGTATCATGCACACATCTATTTTCAGAAGCTTTGGTACTTCCAAAACCAAGCTGCCCTGTGTGCCAGAGCATCTGCTGAAAACCAACCATAAATCTGCCAATCCAGACAGTGCTATGTCAGCTCCCCAACCACTACCAACTGGTCAGTCACAGCTGCAAATATTCAATTATGAAAAACTGTGTAAGACATTATATAAAGAAAATACATAGTGACAGCATCCAACAAAAGGTTGAGGAGTGAAGTATCTTTCCCATTTCTCTTCCATCAAATTCTGTCTGCAATCTTGTTTTCTAAGTCTCTCAGCAAGAACTAAAAACAGTGTCTTACTGGTGAAGCAAGTTCATTCCAGAAACAGTTGGAGAAACTCCCTAGAATAATCTGTGAGGTGACTATAGAGGCTTATGAATAAAAAGCACTAACAATGCATGGAAGACATCACAAGGCTGAAAGATTTATAGGACAGCCCAGACAAGCTTTACATCATATGATAAAAATAGTAAGATCACAGATTAAATCCAAGAATCAGGTTACATACATCAGGTACCAATTTATAGTCACCAACTACAGAATAAGGCTCTTCCAACACATTTCTCTGTATACAGACTTATGAGAACAGACAACATTTCAGACTTGCCTGTTTCAGATATCTGATGGATCACCCAAGCTAAAGTGACCTTTTTTTTTTTTTTAAACTTCAAAACATTGATTTCACAATTACATCTTTTTCCTTCCTTTACTGGAAGGATAAAAAAAATAACAAAATATCCATACAATTTTTCCATTCATGCCCTGGCTGTATCTCCCCACTGCTTAGCTCTCCCACTGCACTGATCTCAACAGTAGGTCTAAAATAAAGGCATCTTAAACAGAAGACTGTGTGAATCCAGAAATGTCTGCAGTCAGAAAGCTCCATTAATCAGCTGAACAAAGGCAGTTAAAAGATCAGCGATGCAGACACGTACATCTACTGCAAATGCATCAAAATGAGGCAACAGGAGACTTTATGGAAATGAACTCAAAGTCAGTGACAGTGTGCAGTATCTGTACTAGAATCCTAACATCTATAAAATTTAATTTCATTATATCATGCAGGATGTTGATTTTTTTTTCCAGAGTAAAGAACTAATGGCTGCCCAAAAAGCTTAATTCTGCTTTCTCTTCTCCCTTCTTATGAAGAACGGAAACCACAGAGCAGCACATCTATGTAAATAAATGGAAGTCATTCAGTAGCAATTTTATTCTGCACCAGAAAGAAAGATACTGGAGAAAATGCTAGTTACTAATGAAATTTACTCTAAGAGGCAGACTCAGTTGTCTCTGGTTGCTCTATTTAATAGGATTTTGCTATACAAGAATTTTCCCATCTTTCAAACAACACATATGAACAATGAATTATTTGTTTGCATAAAAAAAAAACCACTTAGATTTCTTATCACAAGGAGAAATCAGCATTTGCAGGTCCAAAGAGCATTTATGTGGGTTCAAATTATTTTTCATTTTCAGTCTCAGCTATGTGTTTCTGTGAACCCTTCCCACCTGCTTCCTTTACTGAACCTAGTGAAGTGAGACACAGATGAAGGAATCAATAGCCACGTTGTTTATGGTGAAGCTCCTATTGAGCTTCAGGATCCTCAGAAAAAATGAATACTGCTGCACTGAAGAGATCTCAAAAAAGCTTTGCCTGCCATCACAATTCTGTGACACAGCAAACTCTCCCTCAACACCACGGCCTCTTTCCAAGGTATGGCTGCAATGGAGGGATTATTTGGACAGACTACAACAGAAAATACTCAAATTTATCAGTAAGAGATTCGTTTTGCTGCATCTTTTCCCCAATGGCATTAAAGCAGTGAGAACACAGCAAGCCATTATATTCCTTGCTAAAACTGAGTATCTGATTGAATCAATCCCCAGATCACTCTATTGATACACACACCAAGAAGCACATTAAAAGACAGTGATGCTTGCCAGCTAAATCACAGTTCTGACATGCCCATATCTGATTGCTTCCCTCTCATTTATAGATGTGCCCTGAATTACAAGGATTCATAAGGCTGCCCATGCTTTTTGCTAAATTTTAAGCAATCTGAACAGCTACACCTCACACAGTTCGCTGTTTACAAGAGAAAAACAGTCTAGTTACTCCACTTGCTTCCCAACAAAAGGGCTTTAACTATTCAAAATAGTGATAGGAGAGTCTCAGACTCTCTGTTTTCAAAGTCTATTTATTGAGCATGTTCAGACAAAAGCTGTGTCACTGCAAGAAATATTATTAATAGTGAAATTCAAAGAGAAATCCTGTTAGTCAGGTTTCAAGCTGGCCATGTTTCAAGTTGCTTTCCCTAATCAGTCTACTTGATTCCTCAAATAATGTTTGAGGGGTTTTTTAATATACAAACCAGACAATTCATGAGAAGTTATATTAACAGAGAGAACACATTCTCTCACCCCAAAAATTAAAAAATTCATTTCTGTGGAGAAAATAAGATGTCTTTACTCAGCCCTAACTGAAACCTTCTGTCTTGTCCCCACCAAAATCCAATCACACACAAATGAGGTATTAAAAGGTTTAAGGAAAGGGGAAAACAAAAAAAAAATAAAAAAGACAGGTAGAAAGACAGAGAAAAGTCAGCCAAACAAGTAATGCAAATTGCTAAAGACGACTACTGATACTTGAAATATCAAAGTTGTCCCCAAGTCTGACAATTTTGTGCAGGAGCAATGTCATCTGAACACAAAGCAGCTTACTTGCATGTTTGTCTGCCAGTACAATGAGCGTGCTGGAGATGTCTCTCCTCCTGTAGAAACACACCACCTTTGCTTCCACATTTCCATTGGCAGTCTGAAACAGGGAACACAAGAAAAAACTGATCCCTGACCAGGAACTTGATAAATTATCGGGAATTTTGCACAAGAGCTACACAGAGTCTGCTTTTAGCACCTCCAGCTGCCCACATTACCTCACACACAAACTCCTGCATGATCCATTCCAGGGCAGGGAAATTCCAGGCAGTTTGGCTCTGCCCTGGTAATGGTTCCTGAGGAATCACCACTTTTATGTTACAGATGTTCCAAGCAGAGAAAACCACACTTACCTGCCATTGTAACCTCTTAACAAGCCACTTTGCTACTTTTGAGGAGATGCCCATATTAAAGAGCACTCAACTGACTCTTTAAAACCTAATAAAAAAACCGGTGAAAAATAACAGAATTCAGATCTAGGCTGTTCTGCAAACTCTCCCGGGCAGTAGAAAGGCAGGAAAGAACCCAGCCATTGTTACTTTTGCAAAAGAAATGACATGAGATTCTCTGACAGCACTGGTGAACTAAATAATGACCAACACACAAAAAAAACATTACAGAAGGAGAATCAAAGAAGCTGAACCAGACAATAAACTCTTTTTGTATGTTGTCACTGAAATAAAATCAGAATTTTTGAAAGATTATTTACTTAACACTCTTAAAATGAGATAGGTGATCAAATGTAAGATGGCACCTGTCAAACAGTGCAAGTGGATCTTTACAAACTCTAGGGGAAATAAACCTACTGGTTTGTAACAGCCCCAGCCAATTTACTATCTCTAAAATCAAATAATGCAAAAGTAACTCAAGAGTTGTAGCCTACTACTTAAGACTCTTTGAAAACCATAATGAAGGCACACTTCCCAAAAGCAGAAGATAAAAATTCCCTGCTAGGGAAGTCTCCAAAAAAAGGTAGTAAACCAGCAATGTGTCCACAAGGAAACAAAATAAAAATCTATGTACATTCTCATTTCCAAGATGTGAATGAACGAAAAATTTAAACTTTTCTAATACCAGTTTTCCTAACACAAATCAAAAAAAATCCCCACAGACATCACATACATGCACAGATATTTCCCTTACAGACTAAAAGTTTTCACTAATTTCTCAGAATTTCTACCTTCTTCTGGTAAATAATTCAGAACTTTTAAATTTTGAGAAATTAAAATACAAAGGCAAGAACCATCTTGTTCAAACACAGACAGCTTTCATGTAAATTGATCTGGTTTAATTAATTGTCAAAATTTCATTTACACTCAGTTAAAAATAAACGAGCTAGGATTCATTTAAACCTGAAACATCCATTTTTAAAGAGTAGGTCAGAGAAATCACAGCTCAAGCAAGAGTTGCACCAAGATGGGGGATCCAGGTTGAAAGTTCATCTTTTTTCAAAGGTGAGGGGAAGAATGAAACTGAAGAGCAAGAGGGGAAAGCACTTTCCTGGAAAGTGATCAACAAACCGGCATCCTGTAATGGACTGGAAAACAGACAGCGATACCTCATGGATAGGGATTCACTGGGAATATTTTAAGAACTCACTCGTGTTTCTCTAAAGCAAATGAGACTTAAGGTATTTCAGTAAAAGACCTCCATGGGGTTACCAAGGATGTCCCAGCACTCCGATTTTTATTGGTCATGAAATTGATAAATTTTCTCTTCCAAGTAACTGTTTGAGAATTACATACCTTTCCATGACTGGTGGCTGAAGAAGAACACCTGATACCAGTCAGGTATCAGGTACTGCCAATACCAACCAAATTTGCAAATCCAAACCAGCAATGTGACATTCCCTCTGTAAGGGCTGCCCTAATGTCAGGGCAGTGTGTTAAACCTGAACACATGGTGTGTTTAGGATACAGCCAGTGGCTTCAGAGCCCTCTTCCCCCCTCAGCCAGGTCAAACTTCACCTGCCTTCCCACAGAGAAGCCATTATGCTTCCCTGCTCAATCCATTGAAAGGGAATTTGGCAAATCAAGTTCACTGGCCCAAAAGGACAATCAGCAAAGACAAAGTCTGAGCAAGCAGATCACAGCTGCAAACCTTTCTCCTGAGCAAGAGTCTCCCACAGGAAAAACCAAATTAAAGCTCTCCACAGGCAAACTCTTGTATTTTCTTCATATCCTGTGATCCTGGCATCATCACCTTGACAATGACATGCCACTGATACTCAGTTCTTTCATACCAAAGGAGAACAAAAGGTCTTAAAGCATTCCAGAAAATTATCAGAGAACAGATGTATTTTTAAGCTTCTAATTACCAGAGAACTGCTAAAGAATTGTTTTGATTTTAATCAAATCAAGCAGATCATAAATTCAATTAACTTCAAAGACCTGACAGAAAAAATTGTTTACCTTATTGAGCTCTTCTATTCTTCGTATCAAATAGGGGTTACTTGAAGAATTTTCGAAGTAGACATAATCTGACAAAAAGAAAAAAGACTCTTTAAAATATGAACTGCTAAAAATCAAATCAAAACCTTTATGAGCCTGGAGAGCAAAGCACATGACCTTCCTCCTCTCTCTGATCAGATTATTTCCACTTAGACCACACTGTTGTCTTGACTTGCTTCCTGTTCTTATCAAAATCCAGCCACTTCTCACCAGCAATATGTGATCCCTTTCTTCCCCTCCAGTTTACAAGCATGGCTCATTTACTTAGAACACAAATAGTTTCTCTCTCTCTCTCATCTTTTTCTCTACTGCTTGATCTTTTACAGTTATGTGATCCTAGAATGCCCTCAACAAAATTCCATATCGCTGTCCAGACTTATCAGCAATATTTGTATTTTAAAGTGGGATAAACATCTAAAGTAATAGGAAAAAACCAAGTTCTTTCCAAAGGTAGTGCCTTAAAAAAAAAAGCCAAAAAACCAAACCAAAACAAAAAACCCACCACAGAAACATCCATGAGTGCCATATAAATTATTTGGTATTAGGGAACTCCAAGCTTCAGCATTCTCTAAGAAAACAGATGCTCATGAGTCCTGAATGGACAGGCCTGTCTCTCCCAGTACTCCAGAAGCCCTAAGCCTGAACCGAGACAAAGAGGGACTGAATCCACCTCCCGCTGACAAGGTGCTGACCTTGCACACAGATCTGACAACAATTCCTTCCAGGGCTATCTAAGAAGATTTCCCTCCAGACTTCCCAGCTCATTTGTGTTTGGAGGAAAACACCCGTAGCCCCTGGGCATGCCTCAGGTGATCTTTTGCAATGCCTGCATCAGCATGATGCTCCGGGATGAGCGGGTGTTCAGCAGTGCTCAAACAGGGACAGCTCCTGAGGGTTACCCTCAATCCCCCTGAAATCCTTGTTAAAAGGGCTGTGGAAAGCACAGATGCTGCTCCCTCCTCCCCAGCCCAGAGGAAGGAAGACATCCCCCAAAGGTAACTCTCCTGGTGAGGTTTTTCCAGGAGCAGAGAAGGGGAGCCTTTTATCTCTGGGCTGACCAGAGAGACCTCAGGGCATTTACCCATCACAGCCCTTCCACCTGCCCCGTGTAACACCACTCGACCTGTACACACCTTTTTTCAGACTGCTGCTCACAGCCCGCTATCCATAGGTCTCCCTGGATTTACAGACCCACCAACTTGCTGCATGGGACACCAGAGCACGGCACTGACCGCCAGGCAAATGACCCCAAGGAAGCTGCTCTTGCACTATCTGCAAAAATCCCAAGCGCCCTCCTGCCCCTTCAGCAGGGCTGGCTGCCTTAGGAGCAATTCACTAACCAGCAGTCCCAGGGGTTACAATCCCAAGAGCAACAATCCTTAACAAACCTATTTTCCAAGTTCTTGTCTTGTCAAAAGTGTGTTGCTGTCAAGACACCTTGATAGTGAAGTACCAGCCTGGTCTTGGTGGGAGTGACATGTGAAGAATTTCAATGGTTATGCTCAGCACAAGTCTTGGGTTACCGAGCCACAGACTGTACCAGGGCTAAGAAGCACTGAAACAGCACACTCAATTTTTGATATTTTTGTGCATTCTGTGCTCCAGGCCTCTCAGGCTGATTGATCATCAGCCATCTTCACACACACCAACAAGCAAGCACCTGAGCAACTCCAAAACTTTACTCCCAGCTGCAAGAGTCAGTTCCTCTTAAATATCACATCCCTGCAGCCTTTAAACTGGTGGGAGGTCTCAAGTGAGGAACAGAGTTTGGACATCTGGCTTGCAGAAAACTTTGTGGGCTGGTACCAGAACTGGTTAAAACACCCAAGTAACTAGATCCTAAATTTCCATTCCCAAACACTGGCTCTGTGCAGCGCACCAAACAGGAAACAACAGGCTCAACATTACTATGACCAACTCTACCAGAAGTCACAAAACCAAACAGATATTTGGCAGCTTCAGCAATAACAACTGCTGACTGAAATAACAATGGTGGGCATTAAGCAATTTACTGATCAGCAGAGCAAAGAGAAACTATTTCTCCCACTGCTGAACCACCCACAACCTACAATGGCACTGCAGCAAAGGATGTTGAAGCCTCAAAGTGCCTCTCCAAGCTCACTGGCCACTTCTCACTGGAAGACTCCAACAAGTGAAGAAAGGATGAGCTCTTTCCCTCCAACCCTCCAAGAATTCCTAGAACCAGCTACTTCTCACTTCAGGTACTTTGATTGAGGCAGATGCAAAAAATATTACTTTTGTAAGCACTGTGTCTGAAAATTATAAATTAAAACTAAAAATGTCAATATATGTCTTGAAAATATAACCTTGACTTTAATCCCATGGGTTTCAGGTGGCTGTTACAATTGCTCATAGTTGACATCATTTTTAATCAGCTTTTTTGTGTGCATGTACACGCATATATTCTCAGAGACACATTTTATACCTCAAGTGAACATTAACTTCATTTTTTACGTAACTACAGTTTATTGATTGTGAAATCTGGCATGGACTTAAAGAAAGCTTATCACAGATGAATGCTTTACCAAAGAACAGCTGACAGTGGTATCCAACAGTACTGAATAATAAACCCCCCACCACTGTCTTGGTCAGCAGCAGGAGCATCCCCAGACTCACAGTGTGTGACCAACAACTGCAACCCAAGCTCACAGGAACCACCACGTTCTGCACACTGTGGCAGAACCAAACCCATCCCTCAGGATGCTCCAAGAGCTGGCACATGACAGTGCACAGCTGCATTCCTGGGCCAGTGCTTGATGACTTCACCAGGTCAAACCCACAGCCCAGCACATCTCATCCATGTTTTAGACTAATTCCACGACTATGCTAAGCATTTCATCAGTATCCATGCAACTAATGGAGACCTATTTCCCATTGCTCAAATTACCTGGAAAATGGCTTCTTCCTCTCTGCAAGTAATGCAGAGCACACTGCAAACCACATAACACAAAATAATGCATATCAGAGGAAAGTGTCTGCATTCTTCATAAAGATTTTAAATAGCAGAACTAAAATTAAAATGCTATCTTGCACAGAGAATGGTCTGAATTCCTGTTCCACACAGACGACATGGAAATTTTAAGTTCAACAAACCACTCTCCAAACTGATGCTTGGGCTGGTGAGAACAGTTCTGAAACTCCACAATTATCCAAGCCCAAGAAGGCTGGTTTCCTGCACAGGAGGTTTAAAGGAGGCACACCACTGGGCCCTACACTCCAAAGCACYGCCTTTCTCCTTGAGTAGCTCTTCCACTTCACCTCCAGCTTTCCCCCATGCCATGGAAGTGCACCCTTTCTCACACTGCCTACCCCACTAATATGATTCCCAGTTTGCTTTCAGGGCAGTGCCTACAGSTGCAGATGCCTGTGCACACACACACACAATAAAGAGAAACCTTCCAGAGACTCCCAACAACCCAGCTGTCAATGGAAGATATCCTGTATGTGCACAGCTGCCAGAGGTCCTTACCCTGGGCTGAAAGGGGGATGGGAAGGAGACAAAATTAGTCTCTACACAACAGGGAGATCTCAACTCCTACTAAGAACAGGATGGAAGAGTTCACTAAAACGAAATATAAGGTCTAGGGACAGAACRGTAGAGCCTGATAGCAAACAAGACAAGTCAGGCCCTTCAAACACAACTGACTATCCTTGCTGATTTGTTTGCTTTCCTACTTACAAAACTGAAGAAAAGAACTAGTCTAAAACTGCTCCGCATCCCACAAGCATGACATGCCCCCTAACCACCATAAAAAGCACATGAAGGCAATCCTTCACCACCCAGCCTGAAGAGAGTTCCAACCCCATACCTTCACAACAGCTGTTGGCTTCAGCTCACCATCTCTGAATTAATCAGCCGTGCATCCATACCACGGCCATAATTAATGGCATCACTCATGCATGCTACAGTTCTCTGTGATCAGGCTACAACAATCACTGAGGAGTGTGGAAATACCAAAAGGCAGTAAGAATCATCACACAGATCATCACCCTCTGACAAACTCAAAATGCAGCTCTTCCCCTTGCCTGTGCTGTTATAGAGCAGAAGCACCCACATACAGAAATCTCTCCAAAAAAAGGCTTTATATCCCATAATACTTTTTCTGAATATGCACAACACAACTTGCCAGAAAGCAATGCTGTATTACACAGGTAATAACTGAACTGCCAGAACACACAGACACAAGTACAGCAGCTAAAACTAGAATGACAGCCTACAGAGCGCAGAAGATGAAAATTTTCCATAAAGGCAGTAAGATAACAGTTCTCAATTCACAATTAACATAACAGAATTTCTTTTTGCTCTCATATGCTTTTAAGACATTATTSCAAAAGAGCTTCCTCCTGTGTCTTGTTCATGTTCAGCTGTTGCTTATGTCTRCATCAGTCCATGGAAAAGAAAATCAGGAGGGGGTACAGCAAAATAAATAACACACTCAGTCCAGAGGTCATATATTTATAAGATTAGACATGTCTGAGCTACCTAATAACCTTATGGGCTTTTAGGTGATCAAGTTGCAAAAATGCCCAAAAGTATTTTTATCCTTCCCAACGCACACTTGCCTTTCAAGCTACAAGTGCTTTCTGAGGACTGACCTGGCTGAGTGTTCCCTACCTCACCCCCCAGAAGTCCTACACAGTGAGTACTGCACCAGCYTAGAGATGTACCCAGGACATCAGGGAGGCTGGAGCCCTCCTCTTCCCACATTCACTGCCACTGCTGGGTACAATCTGCAATTCCAGACATGAGATAAAGAAGTAACTTCACAGTTGTAACTATTTCCCCTCCCCAACCCACAAAGCTGCTGCCCTGAATTAGAGATGAGCATCAAGAGAAGTGCATAAACTTCTGATGACCTGCTTATTTTATGGCTTCTTTTACAGCAAATTTGTGGCTCCTCATAMTCTGGTCTCTCTAGCTTTGGGCCAGTTTCCTTCATTAACTTCCAGTGTTCAAATTATTCACCAGCTTTGTCCCTAAACTGTCAATCATTTTACATTCTGGATAATACAATCCCTCTTGGTACGAAAGAGGAGGTTGGAGAGGCAACCCTATAAGTCCTGCAATCTCACCTGGCAATGCCCAAGTCCTACTGCCTTCTGGCTCTTCAAAAAGCAGCAACACTCCCAGCAGCAGCCACCCAATGAAATGTTTAGTTACAGAGCAGACAGAGTTTCAAGGGAGAAAGCCTCACCAGCACAGAATTTTCATTACCAGAAAAGCAAAACTGAAACAGTTCCTTCTACTGCAAAAGGAACTATGGGGTCTAATACATCTGGCAATACCAGGTTTTTACAAATTAATGTCTTTCACAGATCAACAAAGGTATTAAAGATATAGTGCCAGCACGGGCTCAATTTGTATTTACAGGACAGCAGGATCTGTGGCTACTGCATGCACTGGGTGCATCAAGCTGAGGATGAGGCAGGACATGCTATGGGAAACACCACCACTACCACCCAACTCCTTCCAAGAGATGTGTAAATCCCTATAGCCAGCTAGTGAGGGACATGGCAAAAGCAAACATCTCCCCTCCACACAGTTAACAGCAAACCATCACTAAATTTAGCAAGGGTAAGTTGAAGTACCCCAGTTAAATCAAGCCACCTTTGCCCTGTTTCTTGAGCAAGGATTATCTAGACATTCACGAGGTAAACAAAATGTTCATGTTATATTTTCTTCCAAATGTGCAGAATGAGAAAGGGACAGCCAATGTTACCTGRCTGTTTTGAGATGTAACCTATGGATCACTTTTTCTGACAGGCCTCCAGATTCAGTATTACCCAAAACATAAGTCAAAGGAAAAGCAATTCATGGCAAGATCCATGTAACAGGACAACAGATTATGCACAGGCCTATAAAAAAGTTGATACAGTTGTTTATCCATGCCAGGTCTTATAGCAAGATTTATTGCAACAACACCCCAAAAAACAACAAAAAACCTTCACCAAAACACCAAACTCTGAAGGACCTGTAATAGTTATAAACAAAAAATAAAGTACCTTCCATACAGAAATCTATTCAAGGTAAGACATAACCTATATTTTTGAAGTTAAAAGAAAAATAAATCAAAGTTAATGACATGCAACTTGGTTGGACAAACTATTGATTGCTTGATCCAWTTTAAACTCTGAAACATTATGATATTTGGAATTTTCCAGATGTCTTCTGCTCTTTGTTTTCTATAATGTCAAGGGAGGGGGCAAGAAAAATTCCTGTCCAGCCATCTAGTATCATTTTTTTGCCTGATTCTTAGTGAAACAAGGTTTATGCAACTCCATTATTCATGCATTAGTTCTTCCCTATTAACTCCTGAACCCTTTGTTCAGACATTTCACAAATGGACAGAAGTCTCAAAGATAATTAAGTTCTGATCATTGTTCCCTATATAAAAGGCATAGATACAAAAACTACAAGTGAGAAAGGTAAGACAGAGATATTAAATGGTTCCTGTTTCAGAAACAATTAATAGACTGGGTTTTAAAGCAAATCACTGGAGATTCCACAGTGTTTGGAGGAATTATCAGAAGTCCTTGCTTTCTGATGCACCTCTCAACTCCCCTGTTGTCAGTGCTGCTCTAGGCAGGTCCTGGGCTCAATTAACTTCTAACCTGATTCACAATGGCCAGGGGTGCYCCCAAGTACTCCCCCTCTCTGCCAGGGAAGAAGGCAGACATTCTGCCTCACAGCAATCGCCGAGGGACTGAAGATCTCAGCTCTGCATGAGGCCCAAAGCTCACACAGGTGGTACCTTTCCCAGTAAAAGTGTCTAATTCCCAAGTAGGGGGAACAGGAGAAAGGGAAGAACCACCTCATGGAAGAAAGAAAACCCACAACTTCTGGATTGTCTATATCCTTATTTCTGTTCCTCACAGCACTGTTGGCTGTTTTCACTTGCAGACATCTATGGAAAAAAACCAAAGGATAAGAGTGTGCTGGTGCTTTTGATAAAGAAATTATGGGTGYCAGCTGTACTTCATGGGTCAGCCATAGGTAAGAACTGTGCCGTACTAGAGTAACTGCTACTAGGGACGCCATCCCAAAGGAGACAAACAGTCTGCACAAAAAGACTAGAAAAGAAACTACAAGAATCCTAGAAATAAAATTAAGCTTCCAAAGCGCTACCCTGAGGACAAAGAAGCAATTTTACTGTTAGAAATCAATTATATGTCAGTTCAAGAAAACCAGTTTCAATTAATCCACTCCCAATATTCCAGCTATAACTAAAGCACATTTGCATGTGGCACTGACACTTCAGGTTCACTGAGTCAACTCCCTCCAGCTTCCTGCAGGACAAACCTATGCTAAACATTCCTAGAGAACAACTTCTTTTATTCTGTGCTTTACGGGACACATCGAAGCGCAATTTGAAGGCCTCTGGACACAACGCCTCTTCTGCACTGCCTCTTCTGCCMCTTCAGTTCCCAAGAATGTAGCCATACAAACATTTTCTGCAGCAGCAAAGTTGTGAGCCTATGTAATTTCAGCTGCATCCAGTGCCATTCTTTGTGCGTCAATACCATGGAAATAGTTCAGGCTTAAAAAAAGAAAAACCTTTCCCCAAAGGCGTGTTGTAAGGGAAGGCCAGGATGGTCTAATTTACAGAAGAGTCACTTGAGCAGACAGAGAAACTAGTGAGAGAGTTCCTTAAATCATGGGGGAGTATTTGGAAGGGGTAGGGGGAATGGAAGAGGAGTATCCTCAAGCTACACCCTAACAAAAATCACCATCTGTAGCAGCCAAGAAAACAGCCTGTTCCGTTGTAATTGTCATTGCTAAGGACAGATAAGAAAAGCATTCTTTTCCAAAAGATATTCAGGCAGCAAAGAAGATGACAAGAAACTAGCATTGTGTTCCCTGCAAGAATCTGGAGAGTTGCAAAACAAGAACCTCTGTAGTATTCAAGACACCAAGAGAAAAAAACTAACTAAAAAAAGTTGTGTTTCTTGTTCAGATTTGCTTGCTACTTTAAGGGCAGCATTGAACTTCAGTTTGTCAACGTGAATTAACTGCTTAGGCCATGGTATGACAACATATTAAGTCCAAAGGTAGGGGCTTCAGTGCCAGATCAGAAACATCACAGCTTCACAATGCAAAACACGGACAAAGTGTAAACTCCTGCCAGCATTTCTGCAGATGTTTCTTCAAACAAGAGTGCCAGTGAAGCTGATTCATCCTCCACCCTCTCATGCCACCCCCTCAAATTGTGACAGCCTCTCCCTGGATGGCAGGAGGCCTGCACATGGTAAACATAGTTAGGCACTCACATGGGTCAAAAAACTGTCTCCAACCAAACCAAGCCCTGCCCAGCTCCACTGCACAGCCAGGCCAAGCTGCGTTAGCCTGGCAGAGGAAGGAGAGAACAGCTACAATTGCTTCAATGGACACCCTACCAAAAGAAACATCCACAGAAACCGCCTCACTTGGCTGGTTCAAATTTGCTCAGATGTTGACAACTTAACTCTGTAAGGACAAGCCCTGTGCTAAATCAGGAATCATCTGTTCACACCACACTAACTTTCTGCTTGGTCAAGTGTCATCTGTCCTCCTACATCTTGTATGAAAGCATAAAGTCCCCAAATTAATCAGAGCACATTGTGTGCACCTGAACAGAAACATGACCATGGGCCACATCTGACACATGACCTGGCAATGCACAGAACCAGAGCCACAGAAGCCCAGGCACCACGAAGACTCAACAGCTTGCAAGGAACACACGTGTAAAGGACTGGAGAAGCCCAAGTCTTTCCTCCACTTGCAAACTCACTTTAAAGCCACCAACTAACTTCTTTGCTTGGCTTCACTGATCAATGCCAAGTAAAAATTATTTCACAAATGCTTCACCTTCCTAAAGGTGGTCCAGCCAAAGAGCTGGAAGAGAAGAACATGTGAATAGTTTATTTGAGGCTGGGCTACAACCCAAAAGCTTGACCCGTACTTTGCAGATCCTTCCAGATTTGATTTTACAAACAAAGAGGGGACAAGGAACCATTCCAGACCTTCAAAGACTCTGAAGCAGGGCCTCTTTGTATACTGGATTTATGGTGGTGAGCTCCAAAGACCCAGAACCATARTATCTTACAGGAGCACCTCTCCCAACAGTTCCTGCTATCCAAACCTCGTGGGAAACTGAGGCAAGGCAGCTTCAGGGCTTGGTCACTTACTTGCTTGGGGATTTAAAAAAAGAAAAATAATGTGCTTGGAAAGCAACAAGATAGAGTGTAAAACACACCTTACTTAGTGCAGAAGTAATACAAATTTCACAGGTTACTTTTTGCCAGCAGATGCCCAGAACTACCAGAAGTCAGCCTCCAACAGTTACACCTTTGCTTTCAAGCAACCCCAAACTGCTCAGGAGTGGTTTATAAATCAAAGTAAAAACAGTAACAGCAACCATCTCATTCTATCCTCATCCTACTGGGGAGACTACACACCCCACTTATTTAAAGAAATCAGGATGCTTAAACATGAAAAGGTGCTTGAAAAACACTGGATGCAAGTGAAAGGAACATTTTGACATTCACCAAAATCTTACTAGTTAAACAAAACAAGTTTTAAAAGTCTTTTTTCTACATTTTTTAATCACGTGTCTTTTCTTCACCATCACTGAAAGGCAAAACACCAAGGAGCAAAGCAGGCACTGCCAAGGAGTGCCCCAGCCACTCCCCAGCCCTCCCAGAACTCTGCCCTGGCACAGTCCCCTGCCCACCAGCCCAGAACAGCCTCAACTCACCAACGGAGCAGAAACAAACTTAGCCCTGTCACTCCATTGGGCCAGCTGCAAATGGCTYGCAGCTTTTACAAATGCAGACTTGTCACAGCTCTAGCCACCAACACACCTAAGCWGGCTGACAGCACGCTCCCCCATGCAGCATTTCCCAATAAAAGGCTAACCAATGCTGAAGCAGTCTGATATGGGGGAGAGGAGAAAGGGCAGGGAAGGAAAGGGAGACTGCAAAACATGTGAGATAAACTTGTGCACTAGAAACAAAGAAAGGAAAAGATGAAGAYACCCACTGCCTAGCTGTTGCTGAAAGGTGATAAGCTAGAAGCTATCCTAAATTTATTAGGGCAAATGACTGCAGAAGCCTATTAGTAATTTTCAAGAATAAACTCTCATTTTTATCTTTACAGGTTATTTAATATCACTCTACTAAACCCATTCCCAGCTCAGGTTACCTGCAAAGTTAGAAAACAAAAATCCAGCAAGCACAACCAAAAGGGTATTGCACAGGAAGCCCTCCTGTCACCCGAAACACACACACACTGACAGCAAAGCAAGGGGACAGGAGAAGGTTTATAAGTGATCCTGCAGTTAAATGATCTGAATTGGCTCCAGATTCRGACTCCAGCAACATGTTCTATGCAAGCTTCCTTAAGAGCCCTGAGTTCTTTACCAGGAAAGCTCAAACAATTATTACTGACATCACTGTGATGGCAAGAGGACTGATGCACCATCCCTGTGCTCACAGCTCTCTGGCAGCACTAAGCCAAGAGCTGTAGGCTGGATGCCAAGGGGGAGCAGGGAACGGGATGGGGGCAGGTCAAGCCACAGCCCCCGGCCACGCATTCACAGCACCTGATGGTAGCAGGGAGATGATGTCATACTGCCATTCTTAACAACTGCGGGGACTTCACGGATAAAAGATGTGTGACTGCAGCCCAGACAGGCAGACACACCACCAGCAGCTATAAAGTAGTAGCCAGTAAATTCTGGAGCTTAAGCCTCCAGCACACTGGAATAAAGCTGCTGTGAACCTTGGGTGCCCACATCAGGCACTGTGGGTCATCATTTCCCTCACTTCAAAGGTATTAGATGCAGCAAGTACCTCTATGCTTAACTGACTTGTGATCAGATCTCCCAATGCCATTTAAATATACCTTAAATGTACCACAGACTCAAAAAACAGTGATAATTCTGTAGCTAAGTATGCCCCCAAACAAGAGGGTAACCCATAAAAGTCAAAAACACATAAAAGACTCCATCTGAAAGTATTAACTGACATTTATCTTRGCAAAAGTGTTGTCTTCAGTAGTTTTTCCTCCATCCTTCCTATCCGTTCTTTCCCCATCCCCTTGTTCTCTGCCCTCCCACTGAGCCCATTCAGCTGTTCACACAGTCCCACAGTGAACCAGATTGAGTAGCTGATGCAAGATTAAAAATAATCCAGGAAAAAACAAAAAGTGAGGAGGAGGGAGGTGGAAAAAATTAAGTTCCTCAAATCAGTGCAAGATGAAAATGCAAAAAATCATTGTTCACTGCATCAAGGGAAGGCCATAGGGTCATGAACCCGCAGTGGGGCTCAGCCAACTGCCACCACTAAAGGAGCACTTGTCACACCAGAGTTAAACTCTTCTGGAGAAGGTGGAGACAGAATACCTGTTGGAAAGTCTCTTGATACCAAGATGACCTGTTCCCTTCCAGGCAGCTGACACAGCACTCTCCTGAAAGCAGAGCCTGGCACTAGCTAGAACAATGAACATGTCTCTCCCACGTGCATTTTTTCATCAGAGGCCCCAAATTCCAGCTCAGAGGTCCCAAGCTTCTCCGATCTGGTGTTTATCCAACATTCCCATACGGTCTGTGATCATGCAGGCTGCCAGCCCTCTCCATGAAGAGGCAAACCAGCCCACCACGACTCCTTCCAAGTGAAAGCAGTCCACTTTCTTCATGCTGCCATTTGTTTCATGGCTGTACAGCAGCTGTTAAGAAAATCTTCACTTCTGCTACACTGGAGGCAGGCGATTCCAGGGTTTCCTACAGACCAACAACTAAGATCCCCCATTTCGTTTTGGAATTTGATACCCTGGCATTCTTCCCCACACATTTCCAAAGTTTTACATCCCCCCTGAACTGTGCTAGCTTGTGACAGTCCCATTTGTATTGGAAACCAACTCCCTTCCCATCAGAAACCTACCAGGAGAAACTTGGCAGGATCCAGCAGAGCCAGCTGCTCTCTCCAACAACTGGATGCCACCAGCCAACTCACCCACAGAGCCTGACAACCATTCAAGGGGCAGCTCCTAAGCCCCCCAGCACAGTTACTCTGCTTCAATCACAAAGGGGAAGACTCCAGCCCCCACAGCACAGGCTCCTCAGCTCCTCTGCCCAGGAACACATGAAGAGAACAACACACTTCATGTCCACTTGGGGTCAACCCACCACTGGCTTCTGAAAACAACAACTGATGGTGCTTCATGCCCAGGCCTAAAGCAGTGACCATCCTCTCTGAGTGAAGAGAGACTTCCAGGAGCAGTATTGATCTGTAGTGAGCAAGCTGCTTTTGGCAGCTGTTAGGTCTGGAGTTCACACAGCACATCCGGTAGTCACAAGTGTAATAAGAGATTATCTGCTGARTGTTTGTCTTCCAGTGGGAAGTGTATGAAATGACTGTGCACAAATCCCATCCCGGATTTAATCCTGCCCTGGAGTTCACACACAACTTCAGTGCACAAAACCATTAGTGGGAGATGGAAGCAGCAGAGGTCAGAAACAATTCGATAACACACACTCCTGGGCTCAGGCTGAGCAGAGCTCTCACACAGAAACAGCTGCATCCATCCATATGTTGATCTTGGTAATACATCAAATCAAGACTTCATCCATATGGACCATAACAGAGCRCTGCAACCCTGGCCATCAGCCAGCTGCCTTGCCCTCTGCCCAGAAAGGCTATGGAGCAAATCCTGGGCAACATTTCCAAGTGCAGGAAGGACAAAAAGGTAACTGAGACCAGCCAAAATGGATATTCCAAAGGCAAATCCCACCTGACCAACATGACTCCCCCCCAGGACAAAGAGACTGGCTGTGTGTCTGAGGGGAGAGCAGGGGGTGTTGGACACCTTGACTCATGTCAAAGGCCCTGCTAAGCCTCCCACAGCATCCTTCAAACAAAAATGCTAGAAAAACTGGATGATAAAGGTAGGGGGAAAACTAACATCAGGTTTAAAGGATCGCAACCAGCAGCTGCAACCTCCACTGGGCTGCTGGTTACTAAYGGCATCCCTCAAGGATCAGCCAGCCCTGCTTAGAAACAGGGGCAGGATGAGGGATAATGGGAAGGGGGATCCCAGCTGGAACAAGAGAAAATCCATCTAGGCACATGGAAACAAGTATTTGCTATAAGCATGRTCAAGCACTGGACAGGGCCCAAAGTAAAGGCGGCATCCCCATTCTCAGAGCCTGGGACGGATACAGCCCTGAGCACTTGGATCTACCGGGAGATTTTCTAGCAGGAGGTCAATCTAGAGACCTCCAGAGGTGCTTTCCAACCTTCTGTGGGATCCACAGTACAGATTTAGCCATACAAAATGCTAAGAGATGACACTCCCCACAAGACTTGGCCGTTCAATGCTGAACAAAAATTTCCAGGATGCAATTCCCTTTGCAAGTCACACCAGGGTGAATTTCCACAACTCATCTTGCCTATCATCCTACTCTCAGCACCCCCAAACCAACATAATGCTACAGGCACACTATCAGCTTGGGCAACTCAAGACACAAAGCTGGGACAGCCAAGAGTCAGCTCTTACACCTCTGTGAAACCAGGTGCAACCAGAAAAAAAGTACAAACACAACAAAAGCAGCTGCATTTTTCAAAAAGTAAGGGTAGGCCAGAGGAGCAGAAAGAACAGAAAGTAGTTTTTGATGGAGAGCAGCCAGACAGGATGGCTTGGCCACCTTCGCTATATTTTTTCTCTTGTTTACTTTACTTCGGTTTTACAGAACTCCACAAGAAACAGGGCACTTTGAAAAGGAGAGAACTCCACAAAAACATCTTCCTGTACAGCCTATAGACTTGGGGAGAAGGAAGCTCCACAGAACAGCTTTTATGAAGGAAAATGGCTGAGCACAAATTCAGGCCAGACCACCCTCAGTTTTTRTGTTCCATAAAACACGGTCCCAAACCCCGTTGCCTCTCCTTTCTCTTCACGTGAGCCAAAACAAAGGACAATCAGACAGGAGCACAACCCTGAACAGAAGACTAATGGGAAAGCACTCAACAAAACAGCAAGAGTGGAAGGGGAGGCCAAGATTTGCAGGACGCGCCTCACGGCAGTCCCCTGGTCCACCAGCAGCCTCTGCCCATCTTTGTGCTCCTCATCGCAGCAACTCCTCCTGGGTCCCCACCCCGAGAACCTCGCATGACCCCCCATCCGAGCAGCCTCTCCCCGCCGGCCCCATCCCGAGGCCCGGCCCCACGGCTGCTCTGCTTCAGCCCCACTCACCCATCCCACCCTGCCCCAGCCCCGCATCTGCCCCGGCCGCCGAGCGCCCACCGCCTCGAGCCTCACACGCCTGGCTTCCCCGCACCCTCGTGCTCCGTACGGCCCCACGCGGCCGCCCCGCCTCGCCTCGGCCATCCCGCTGCGCCCCCCGCCCCGGCTCCCCCAGCCCCGGGCACAGCGCCCCAGCTCGCCCCGCGCCGGGCCCCGCAGCCCTCACCCCGCGTAACCCCGCGGCAGGCAGGCCTCGCTCCCCGGGCAGCCCCCAGGCCCCTGCCCCGCGCCCGCCGCCCCCTCCCGGGCCGCCCCTGCCCCCGCCCCGGGCCTGCCCCGCCGGGCCGCGAGCGCCGGCCGCGCGCGGGAAGCAGCGCGGGGCGGGCGGCGCCGCCGCGGCCGCTCTTACCTCCGACCCGGTACATGTTGGCGGCCATGCCCGCGACCGGGCCGGGTGCGGGGCGCGGGCCGCTCCCGCCGCCGCCGCCGCCTCCAGGTGCCGGATCCGCTGGAAAATGGAGGCTGGAACGGGCGGCGGGGGAGGGGAGCGGGGGAATTAAAGGGGCCGCGCCGGCGGACGGGGAGGGAGCGAGGCGGAGGGCGGGGCGGCGGCCCGGGCCCGGCGGCGGCGGCGGCGGGAGGGAAGGAAGGAAGGAAGGAGGGGAACGAGCCAGAGCCGCCCGCCCGCGGCGTGTGAGGGCGGCGCTCCGGCCTGCGAGGGGAGGGACGGGACGGGAGCGAGCGGCGCGGCCGCCTCAGACACACACGCACACACACACACACGCACACGCACAGACACAGACACACACACACGCACACACACGGAGAGAGCGACTGTACACACACACACACAGACTGCCTGTACACAGACACACAGAGAGCACCTCTGCTCACACACAGCCTCTCCTCGCACACACACGCGGCCTGTCCTCACACACACACACTGACCGCCTGTACACACCTGTGGCACACATACACACCAACCGCCTGTCCTCACACACACACACGCACACACGGACTGCTTGTGCACATCTGTGTCACACACACACTGACCACTTATGTGTGACACCTATGCCACACAGCCTGTGCACACCATAGTGACACACACACACTGACCGCCTGTGCACACAAGTGGCACACACTGACTGTCTGTACACACACACGACACCCCTACCCTCACACAACCCCCCTCACGCAGCCCTCTGGGCCCCACAGAGGCTCTGCTCTCCTCGTGCAACCGCGCTGACACGGCA
>JACDOX010000107.1:865619-886014 GCA_014549065.1 Cardinalis cardinalis
TTTGGTTGGCCCTCACGCTGCCTTGTTCACACACACACACACCCACACACACACAGAATCTTCCCCACACACAACCAATCACCACAGGCCATGCACACCCAGGGCAGGAACAGGAATAGCAGGTCCCTCCACGGACACAGCCCTCCTGGTGCCCACCCCTCCTGCTCACACCTACACCCGTGTGCTTCCCACACACCCCTCCTGCTCACACCTACACCCGTGTGCTTCCCACACAAATCCCTCCAGCCTTACACACCCCTCCTGCTCACACTCCCCACTCCTGCACTGTCCCACTTGGGTCCCCTCTGTGCTTGTGTCCCCCACTGCCACGCTGGGGCTTTCCCCCCACCTCAGGTGTCAGCCTGGMGGTGAAATGATGGCTTTGGCTTTCCCTTGCCCACTGACCTGTGGGTGTCACTGGTCCTGGGCACACCAGGGCTGCACCACACAGGTACTTCCCTTCTTCAGCCCTGCACAGCTCCTGTCCAGGTGTCTCCTCAGCAGCCCTGCAGTGGTCACACAGTTGTTGAACAGCTGTCAGCTCCAGATCATTCTGCMAAACTTGCACATTGCCACTGCCACTTCCTCCCATACAGGAACTGGCTGATGCCAAAAAACACCCCAAGAAAACACCATTCTGTGGTACATAACACCTCTACAGCAGGTTCCCCAGCAGGAGCTGACAAAGTGCAGCAGTGAAGGCGACAGACCATCCCCCCAAGGACTTCTCCATGTGCGTGGCCAAGGCTGGATGGCGAAGCTCAATGAAAAGCTGCCCCTCTGATGGCCAGCAGAAGCAGACCTGGAACACTGCTGACCTCTCAGGCAAGGCAGGATGACAACCCTTGGCTCCAGCACAGAGCTGGAGAGTCACCTGGTGTTACCCAAACCAGGTGACACCCCAGGACCTGTCCACACAGTCACACAGGTGAGCATGGCCAAAAAATATCTGTCATGAACCTCTTTGCTGGAGTATGTGATCAACAGTGCAAACAGTCAAACCCTTTACTGGGTATGGGCTGGGCAGAGCTGCTGCCTGCACTCTAAGCACGCTTCTCACAAAGTACTGAAACACCTACATAAGACTGCCCAAAATACATATATTTTTCAGAAAGAACAGGGCTCTTGTTAAAATTTGCTTTGTGTGTTAGGAAAACAACCCTAATCACCAAATTTCTGACAGTCCTCAGATCCCAGGAGGGCACAGGGCTCTGCTTTTATGTTCCCACTGTGCACGAGGAGCATGGCTGAGTGAGGAAAACACTTCTGGGGGTGAAAATCGGTCAGCCAAAAAAGGTCAGTGCGCCGGGGAGCGGGGCTGTGATATTTCCTCCTTCCTGAGCCACCGGGGGAGCGCGTGCCGGCACAGGCGCCGGGCACACCGCAGGACACGAGGGCTGGCCTGCCCAGGCTGCCGCTGCAGCCGCTCTGCCGAGCTCAAAACAATCCAGTAGGACACAGAAAAATTATCCAGAACAAATATTTACAAATGGCATCCCAGCGCACTCGGTAGCTGCACACGGAGAAGCGGACGGTCACACGGCGTTGATTACTTCTTCCAAACGCTAAACCGTGTTTTAGRCGATAGCGAGAAAAACGTGTTGGATCTTCCCTGCTGTTCCTCTTGCAGGTTAAGCAACAGCTGTGGTCAGGGCCAGGGTGTTGTGCAGTGGGAGGGAGGCGAGCTGGAGCTGCCACAGTCAGCCTGGGAAGGAGCGAGCTCCTGCAATGCCCCATTTGCCACCACCAAACCCCACTCCCAGGGGTGCCACCGACTCCCACCGTGCAAACCCAGACCTCYCAGAGGGCTTTTGGTGCATCCTGGCAGGGCAGCACTTGCATTTGACACCTCTCCCATGGTAGTGAAGGTCTGAGCACATGGTCTGAGAAAGGCCCAGAGCTGCAAAAGAAAGAGGCCAGTGCTTTGAGAGCCCAGGCCTAGGCTGCCTGGCAGAAATTCATCTGTCCCCATGCATGTGAATGAGAGAGGCTCTCCAGGCCCATTGCATGCAACCTGCTACACTCTGACCCAAAGTCATTCTTGTTCCACCCAGCCCTCATTTCTTTCTCCTCTTTTCCAGGCAACAGGAGATTGTGCCAAGGGCACTTGGCTTGGTGCTGTCCCTGCTGATGTGGGGCTGGTCCTCTGCTTGCCCGAGCAGCACACGAGCCTTCCCACCACCCCAGGCCTCTCCGCTCACACCCATATTCACTTGCTGAGACAAAWTCCTCCATGGGCTCTAAAAGGTAATGCTCAGGATGTGCCTCTTTCATAGAGCCAGGTCATGAGTGCAAGTTTACAGCTGAACCTGTGCAGGAAATACACAGCCAGAACACAGCCTTCACATCTTTGTCTCCCCCAGCTCTCCCATGGTGCCCCCCCCCCTCCCATTTCACCACCAGCCATTTCACCACCCCCTCCGTGGCTTTAGGTGCTGCTTCTGCACTCCAGAGTATTGATCTTGCCCTCTCCTGAGCCACCCCCATTCCTCCTACCTGGAATGATCCAATGCCTGCTCTGTGCCACCATGTGTGGGCTTTGTGTCCCCTCTTCCAGCAAAGGGCTTGGGCCATAAATGYATCTGCACCTGGCTGGACCACGCAGAGCATCTGAGCTATCCACAGAGACCCGTGTCCCTGGAGAGCAGCCTGGCCTGCTCTGAGGGGCTCCCTTCACCCCAGCTCTTTGCTCCACCAGCTGTCACCCCTCCACCCCTCACTCCTGGGTCAGGACAGCATGAGGATACAGGCTGCTCCAGCACAGCATTCCCATTTCTGCCTCCAACATCCTGGATCCTAAGGACCGTGGCCATAGGCCCATTTCTCACAATTTCTTCTTCATCTTCCTTCCTCAAAACAACATCTCTTCACCTTCTGACTCCCCAGCACCAAGCCCAGGTTCTTGGAATCCCACACATCCCTGTCCATCCCACAGTCCTACCAGGAACACACACAGCTTCAGCCTCCCACAGCCTCAGTGTTCCCCCCTGAGATGCCCCCATCGGTACCCCAACACCACCGTGTCCATCCAACGCAGCCCCCAGATGAGAAACAGGCACCAGCCTGGTCCTTCCCTGCTGTGCAGAGGTGAGGACTGAGAGCTGGAGAGGGCTGCCATATCCAGGAGAGCTGCAGGAGGTGTGAGCAGATCCTTCTGGGAGAGGAGGCAGCCGCRAGAGCAGCAGAGCTGCAAAACCTACAGGAGGGCTCGGTGCTGGGAAGGACGTGCCAATCCACCAGCTCTGCCCTGGAAGTGGCAGCTGGATAAATAACACAAGAGAACCCCAAGGGCAGAAAGCCGTGCTGCTGTTTCCTCCTGCAAACAACTGCCCCGGGCATGCCAGAGCAGCCCCCGCTGAGAGACGACTCAGGGGACGGGTGTGTGCTTTCATGTCCAGTTTTATTAGTGTTGCATTAGTACCATAAAATAGTTGACGAGGTCGAGCACGTTGCAGTTTGTTCCAAAAAAAAGGCTATTTACATTTAATCTGTCTTCATAAAAAACAACCCTAGAACCCAAACAATACAACAATGAAACAGATGGACAGCTCGGGAATCTACACAGTGCTACCGTCCCCTCTCCCGCCGCGGTCCGGACAAGCCTGGTGGCACGCAGCCCCGGAATTCAGGCGCTTGCCCAGGCTGGGGCACGTCCACAGCCAGGCAGKCCATGCTCCAGCCACTGTCCAGCCAGGGCTGCAGCCAGCAGCTGGCTGGATGTGGCCCCAGAATAGTGGCCCTCTTCCTTAAGGAAACCAGCAACCTGCTGCTTCACAASTTGGCACGTCCCCTTCTGCCCCAGTCTGTCCCAAAGCACCAAAGTGATCCTTCCTGCAGGAGCCAGCCCTGCCAGGAACATCTCCCAYGAGAATACCATTGAAGAGGCTCCAGGAAACCTCCAAGAGATGCTGCTGCTCATTTCTGGCCTTCTCCTGCCAGGTTAAGCCCAGAGAGAGTGCTACATTAAATGCCACCACTCAAGTATCTGAGATCAAGACCCCCCAGATGAAGGGGACAGACCCATCCAACCTAATTTCCAGAAAGCTCCAGGGCCCCAAGCCCTTTACAGCAGCATGGCCCCAMTGTCCTAATCCCAGTTTCACAATCCCTTAGCACACCAGGCAGCAGGAAAAGACCACTGGTTCTGCTGCCTCTTGACATGATTTCCCTCTTAACTTTGGAGACTCCAGGTGCAACACCTTGTGCCCTGCCTCTCCAGTGCTCCCGCCAGCACACGCGGCTGGTGAGAAAYATGACAGGGCCTTGGCTGCAATCACAGGTTAAGCACAGGGCAGTGTGGTTCCTGGCTGAGTGTGATGATGGAAAGCAAACAAGCACATCTCCTCAGCCCCAGAAACCTGCCAGCCACCCACCCCTGCCCTCCCTGCAGGATAAAGCCACAAGCTTTATCTCRTGTTCTAACTGAAGCAGCAAAACGTAGCCAAAGAGACCACGGGTCTCCCCRAAGTCATGTGTAATTCAGGAGGGCTCTGCAGTCACCGCTGCCATGGGAAGTGACAATTGGGCTGGGTGGGAACTGCAGCACGGAGCTGGAACAGCCACACGAGATGTCCCTGACACCGCCAGCGCCACAGCAGAGCCAGCCCTGGCTTTGTCTCCAGGAAACTCAAGCCAGAGGAGCAGGAAGCGCTCAGGGTGCAACACGACGCCACAAACCCCTTCCATCTTTCATCTGCTCTCCGGAGCTGCTAAACTAGGTCAGCCCAGCACGGAGCCAGCCCCTCCCAGAGCTCACCCCGAGCCAGCCGGGGGCCTTGCCCACAGCAGCTGGAAAAGAAACCAGAGATCCGAGAAGCCACAGCCAGAGGGGCAGGAGAGACCGGCCCTCACCAGGCTGGGGTGAGCTCTGGGACACAGAGAAAGGGACACACCAGGGGCCACCACCTTCAAAGCACCTCCTGGCTGGAGATCCACTCAGGTGCTGCTCAYCCCAGGCCCTGCCTTTGCTGTCAGACCACACAGCTCCAAAGCAAGCATGAGGGAGATAGCCCCCCTGAGTTTCTTMATTTGAAATGTACCTTCCCTGCCCAAAGTCTCCAGAGCTGAACACAGAGYTCTCTGCTCTAAGCCATCCTTCTGCACTTGCTGACACGGCCACAACCACCCAACCCCACAGGCTGGCACAGCTCTGCAGGCACAGGCCCTCTGCTGCCCCAGAAACTTTCCTCATCCCACAGTGGTGATCCTTCAGGTCAGCAGAGCTCACTCCYAGCAAGAAACTTCCCCAGAAACTGTGGGGAAGTTGGGAAACCTGAGATCAGTCACTCATTCATGGGACCAGACCTAAAGCTCCTTCCCAAAGCAGTCTGAGCCATGTGCTTTGACACTCATTTTTCTTAGAGACAGAAAACTGTTTCCACTCCAGACAGGGAAAGAAACAGCTGCACAAAGTGGCTCCACAGGAGAAACAACAGAGGCACAACAACTTGGTCAGAGCTATGCCATCAAATTTGCATGCCAGCCCTTGCCTCCAGGGCCAGGAAACACCACAGCCACCCCTGGGCACACAGCTGCCCACAGGCAGGCCCAGCCTGCCATGCTGGACTCCCTTTGGGATAACCAGGCTGAGGAGTCAGGATGTTTTCTTGCATGGAAGACGCAGTTCAGAGCAACAACMGCTTTCCACACAGGGGAAATCAAGCCCTCAGGTGTACAGAGAGTCTCCCGATGAATTTGCTTGTATAAAGTCAGAACAAAACACAAACCAACATGAAATGCAACGAGCAGAAGTGTTTCTCTCACACGTACACACACACACACATACACACACAGAGTACAGCAGGGCAACACACATTTGATAGGCAGGACTCTGGAAACCCTGTCCTAGCTACCAGATTTCTTCTTTACAGTAGGTTGAAATACAAAGAGGAGCACAGTGATGGTTCTCCCCTCACCCCCAGTAAACAAAGTTATTGCAGTCAGTCAGTCCAACCCACCTCTGCAGCAGCACCACCAGAGCTGCCCAGGCTGCACACAGCTGGAACCCAGCCCAATCACCCTTGTCACACCAGTGTGAAATTCGAGGGAGAAATCACACACTGACTAATCTCCTTTTACAAAGCTTTTTTTTTTTGATGCAACAGCCTCGATAAAGATGTGATGTGCTTAAACACCCTCTCCCACGCTGCCGCTGCTAGGCAACGCTGTACAGCCCCAGAGCATCAGCTCAGGTCACCCAAAAACATCAGCTGAGGGACACAACAACATCCCCCTACAGCCCAGCTCCTGCCACAGCCAGGAGCCAGCCCACAGCAGGCAGGAAGAACAAAGTATTGCAGCTAGACAGCGTGTCCTACCCAGCAGCGTGCCTCCAGGCCGGGGACAGTGTCCTCCTCCCTGTGTGGTTTGAAGGGAATACCCAGACCCTGGCCACGGAGGGTGCCCTTGTGCTGGGAAAGGTTTCACGACATCAGCTGGTGAAGCAGCCCAAGCTGTGACAGGCACAAGATGCAGCTCTCACCTCAGAAGCTCCCTGGCAGCAGAGCACACCACCAGCACCTGCCCTGGGAGCCAGCTGGTCCCCAGGCAGAGCAGGACCTGCCGTGCAGCGCAAAGCGGGCTCCCCAAGCCTTTGGAAACCCGAGGGGAAGGGATCAGGRGGAAAAAAAAAAGAAAACAGTTGAAAAGCATCACTGCCCTCAGAAAGTGCCTTCTGGAAATGCTCACAGAGCCTGGCTTGCCCACAAGAGGGGACCCAAAAGGGCCCACCAGAAATTTCAGTCCCTTAGCCTGAAATGCCAGAGATGTCTGTTCTTCCACACGGCAACAACACCCTGCTCCCCACAGCGCACCCAGCAGCTGACAGAGCAGCCCGTGCCACCTCAGGTGTGCAGTTTGACACATGGGCAGGAAGGCAGCTGGACACACAGTGCCTGGCTGGCTCCCAGTCCAGCCACTACAGTGATGCATCACTCCACAGACAACGGCTCATCTTCCTGGGTTTGTGGGGTTTTTTTTGGCAAATTAATATTTTTCCTGTTATTTTTTGTTTTTATTTTATTTTTTTAGAAAGCATTAAAAAAAATCTGCAGCTGTTGAAAAAAATCCTTTCCCTTTCGAGGCTGGACGAGGTTTTATTGACAAGTAAATAATTGGTGTGAGTATGTAATAGCAGCGACCCCACTGACGTGGTGCCCCTCAGCAGCACAGCCAGCTGGGGAACACAGAGACTGGCCAGGTTTGGTCATTGTCACAGACCTGGGACACGGGAGTTTCCTTATACTTAGTGATTCCCTAATTCCTCTTCCTGCCCAACCCTCCTCAGGCATCGCTTCAGCACCAACACCTGCCTCTCCCTATGGCAGGCTTCATGCTCYGAAGGGGATCTCCTCTCCAGACCTCCCTAACTCTGCAAGTGGCTTTGTTTTCCACACCAGACAGTTGAACTCCCTCCAGACTCGCTATCTCTCATCCTTTGGCAGCAGGAAGAAAGACTGGCCATCCTTTTCTCCTAGAAATACAGAGCGGGGGCCAAACGCACGTAACGCACACGATCTTCTGCAAAATCTGTTCGAGCTGATCCACGGCTCCCCCAGCCCACTCACACCAATGAGGTCTCAGGTTAATAAGCAGTGCAGTTACTCAGCTATCTGCTCGTAAGTGGTAGGTGTTCTTGGGCAGGTTGCCTGCTCCTGCCAACTCCCCCACGACTTCACGTTGTCAGCACATCTATATTTAAGACTGGTTTGTTGGTTGGTTGGTTTTTTTGCCTTTGTTTAAAGGGGTTTCCTTCTTTTGTAGTAAACTTAAGAGTTAATAGAAAAAAGTAATTCAAAAGTAATCCAAGCACATCTGTAATTAATTCTGCAGGAGAGGGCAGAGCGACGCGAGTCAGAGTTGGCACGCAGTTCCTGGCTCCTGGTGTGCAGTCCTCGGGATGGGCAGAAGGTCCCTGCGCCGAGCACAGCTAGAAGTTGGATTTGGAGTGTCCAAATATGCAGATGGGAAAGTGCTTGACATGAGAGGACCACTGTGCTGCCAGYTGAAAGAACTTGACGTCGTTCCACTCCACGCCGTCAATCAGGACTGCAGGGGAGGGTAAAAAGAGAGCAGAGTTAGGAAATGCTGAGGGGAAGTGGCCAGCCTGAGGCAGCTTGGCCAGAATTCCCCTGCAGTCGGCAGAGGGAGGCCTGGCCACGCTCAGCTGCTCTGCCCCACTCAGCTGCACTCACAGGGAGAAAGGCTGAGGAGGAGCACACCAGGTTTGGGGAGAAGAGCTCAGGTTGTTGTTCCAGSATCGCTCACTGACACCAGAGCTCCCCACACTGCTGATTTCAGAGTCACCTGACCCAGCTTCTCAGATTTCCTCAGCACACCTCATTTTCTTTTTTGGGCAAATGCACTCTTACAGAGATGGACATCAGTGTCTCCTCACTGGCACTCTCACCAGGACACCCACATCTCCCAGAGAGGTGACACATGTCCTGTGAGCACCCCTCATGCCTGCCAGTTTCACAGGACCAGGCCAGGATGAAGGAGGTGACCCCAGCAGGCCCCTCTGTTGGGGATTACTAACTGAACAGGCTACAGGGTATTTTTGCTCCTGGATGCCCAGCTCCACTGACAGACACTCCAGGTCTGTCTACAAAATGCACATATGGCTCCTGCTGTGGCATGAGCATGTGCCAGTGTCCTGCCCAGAGGAGCAGCCACAATGTCACCACCTGCCACCAACCAACACCTGCACCAGACATGCAAGAGAAGCAGGGGATGACAGAGAGGGGAATGGAGCTCTRTCCAACCCTTGTCCTCATCCAGAGCACTGACTCAGAGCCAGCTAAAGGAGGATTTTCCCACATCCCAGACCTGTTAAAGCCTTCCCCCATGCTGGGCACACCGAAGCCCATTCCCTAGGAATATCCCCACCACGCTGGCTCCAGGGCACAGGGCAGGACACCAGCCCAGCCCAGTCCTTTGCCTGGAGGACAATCACAGCACGTGAGCCTTGCCCCAGCACCCAAAGGGATGCACTCACCACGCAGCATGTTCTGCTGATGTTTTGCTGTGCAAATCAGCCTGCTGATTCCTTCAATACACTGGCTCTTTGACTCAACCTCCTTGTCCTTTGTTTTCTTGGGCAAAAACATCACTGGAAGAAAAGCAAACCAGCACAAGGTCAATCTGTGCCACTCACAGGAGCTGCACTGATTCTTGTTTGAGCTTTTGCATTTAAACATTCCTGTCTGAAAATTCTTACTCCTAAGATCCTCCCTTTTTGGCAGGAGTCTGTCAGTGCTGAGCACCATCAGTGATGCACATGAGCATCTTATTCCTAAATGTCTCTTTGTGAAGCCTTCCCAGCTCATAATCCTGACCCCAAAGGGCATGAGCTGGGCCCTCTGTTGGGACACCATGCAGGGAAAACATCTGCATCTGCAGTGTCAGGCCTGCTGCACTGACTGTGGCCCAACACAGCCTGGGCTGCACAGACACCTGAAGAGCAGGAGGGATTACAAAATGGGGGCAGCTGGTGGGTAGGGAAGGCATAAGGAGAACTAACAAAGGGTCCAGCTCCCCAAGAACTGTCCAAATGCATGAGCAAAGATGTACAAACTGGTTTCACAAAAGCTGGTGGTGTTGAACATCTCTGCTGCAGGCTGGGCCACCCCAGGGCAGAGCGTTTGGAGCGCCTCAGGACTGCCTCTCCCTCCAGCAGGACACTCCCAAAGGGTGTCACCAGGGCTGGCAGCTCAGCACCAGCAGGGCCACAGCTGCGCTGGCCTGGCAGGGACCTGGCTGCAGGGTTGTGCACCCATGTCCTGCAGCCCAGGAGGCCCTGCCAAGCCTTCTCTCAGAGTCCAGCAGGAGTGACTCCCACGCCCACAGGCAGAGGATGTTGTGAAGGATGGCTATGGGCAGGCAAAATGTAAATGCAGAACTGCCTTGTGCTTCCTTGAAAATAATTYGTTGCAGAGCTGTTTTCAATTTCTAAAATGTTTCACATTACCAAGGCCAGGAGCAAATACAAAATCACTGACAACATTCAAAATGCCATTTTGTTAGTTTGGTTTGAGAAAATAAAGCCACGAGTTTAAGAGCAGGAGAATATTTATCTTCTACTTCCTTTTGACCCACAAAGCATTCTGTGCAAAAGCATAAGAATTATAAAATCATGGAATTACTGAGGTTGGAAAAGATCTCCAGAGTCATTGAATTGAACTGCTAATCTAACACTGCCAACTGCATCCCTAAACCATGTCTCCAAGTGCCACATCTATACATCTTTTAAATACCTCCAAGCATGGGGGGATGGTGGCTTTGCCACTGCCCTGGGCAGCCCCTTTTGGGGCTTCASAACCCTTTTGGTGAAGAAGTTCTTCCTAATAGCTAATCTAAATCTCCCCTGGCAAACCTTGAGGCTACTTCCTCATGCCCTGTCTCTCATTACCTGGGAGAAGAGACTGACTCCCACCTTGCTCCAATCTCCTTTCAGGTAGTGGTAGAGAGTGATAAGGTCACCCCGAGCCCCCTTTTCTGTGGGCTGAACACCCCCAGTTCAGCTGCTCCTCCCAGGACTTTGCTCCAGGTTCTGAATCCCCTCACTGGGCTCTTGTGGGCAGGTGGGTGCAGGAGGAGAGAGGGAGGCCCCAGACTCCATTCAGGGGTACTCCTGTTTTGTCACCTCACAGGGATCTGTGATACTTGCTGGGCTTTTGTTTTCCCTTACATGCCTCTTTCATTCTCAGTGGCTCTTTTGAGCTAAAGGCTCATAGGATGGGGATATCACCCCAGAAAGTAAAGCTATCCCAAGTTTCCAGCACTGCCAGAAAGCAGGGGCTCATTTACCCTCACTGGTGCTGGGGCACAAGCTGCCTCTTATCTAATATCCCAACACAGCACCAGCAGGCTCCCAAGGAACACAGGCAAACTGTCCAGGCATGGCCTTCTGCATGTCCTTGCTCTGTCCCCACCTTTGCCCTTTTGGGCTACATCATCTTAGCTTCAGCCACCAGGATGAACACATCCCCTTTTCACCTCACACAGAGGAACCACCCTTCCAAACCCCATCACTTCACACAGCCACTCCTCATCAACTGACTCGGATTTTGGGGATAAAAATAGGACTGAGGTGCTGTAATCCAGCACTGCCAAGTCAGGCAGCTCTGGAGCAGCAGGCCAGGGACAGAAGGATGTTGAGCTTGTGAGGTCCCCAGGAMGAGGTGAGAGATGAGGAATCTGACTCCATGTTCTCTGAAGGCTGATATTATATTGTATCATAGCATATTACATCATATCATATTATATCATAGCATATTATACCAAAACTACTATAGAAAGAGAGGGATACAGACAGAAGGCTTAACAAGAATGAATAATAAAAACTCGTGACTGACTCCTCAGAGTCTGASACAGCTGATGGTGATTGGTCATTAAGTAAAAACAATTCACAGGAAACCAACTGAACATGCACCTGCTGGTAAATGATCTCCAGACCACATTCCAAAGCAGCAAACACAGGAGAAGCAATCAGACAATTATTGTTTTCATTCTTTTCTGAGGCTTCTCAGCTTCCCAGGAGAAGAAATCCTGGCAAAGGGATTTTTCAGAAAATATGACAGGGACAGAAGGACACCTTACCTTTCTTGTTCTTCTCTTTTGTCACCACAGTCATGGACATGGTTGGCGTGGTGGCGATCTCGCCGCTGGCAGGGAGCCTGCTGACCTGCAGGGACCGGAAAGTGCATTTCAGTGTGTTTTTGGTGGTGGAGGGGTCCTTCTTCTCTGGGTCTCTCTTCCTGTCCACGGGTGGAGCTGCAATCCAGTAATCCACCTGCAGGCCCATCAGCTCAGCACCGAGGCCCTGGCTGGGAAACAAGAGGAGATGGTAATTCCTGTGCGCCTCTCAGCAGGGTTTTGTCAGAGTGGCTGCATTGCTGGTCAGAGGATAAACTGCAGGCTCTTTGGGCAGTCAGGCAGTGCCACTTCATAGTGAGACTCAGCAATTACAGAAGCCCAAGAAGCCACCCCTGAGAGATGCAGGCTGGGCCCCACTGCACAGAACCTCAGTGAGCTGAGACAAGCTGACCTGCTGCAGTCACGAGGGCGAGCAGCGGGAAAGGGAACACTAAGCACTTTCCCTAGACAATGCTGAGTTCTGTGACACAGCAGCAAAGGCAGCCCCTGAGGTGATCCAGATTACTTCATCTTTGAGCAGGGAAAAGAGGCTGTAAGCCCCTTGCTGCTGCCCCCTGAGCACTGATGAGTGACTCTGCCCAGGCACAGCATTGCCAAAACCAACTCTCAGCTGGRGTGAACAAGGACTTGGCAGGTCCCTCAACATCAGGCACTCAATTCCCAGTCTCCCTGACTTGCTTCTTGCAATTACCTATCCCCAAGCCTTGCCACTTGCTGGGGAATTCCACTGTTGGAAAAAAAGAGTTCTGCCAGCCCTGTGACGTTTGCTAAACAACAGCAGATTTCAGGATATGCTCTCTGGTTGAAAACTCCTTGCATCATGTGGTAGCAGCTCTGCATCACCAAAACATGCTGCCAGCCCTTTCTTGAGCCAGCAAAGGTAAGATGAGCAGCCTGGGAAGCTCCAGCCCTTTCCTGCCCCTGCCTCTCACTGATAACCCTCAGGGGAGCAGGGCTTCACCACTCAGCAGACCTACAAGTGACAGMCTATACTTCTTCCTACACAGTGACAATCAGCATTGAATAATACACAAGTACTAGACAAAAACCTAAATTTATCTACCAGTCTGTGTCCCCAGTTTGAGAAATGGCAGTTGTTAGGGAAGATAAATCTGTGATCTTGAATGAAATATGCATCTCTCTGCACCACCCGTCTAATAAGGAGCTCAAGGTAAAGCAAGGACACCCCATCCCTACAGTCCTCTCAGCAAATCATTTCCTTTTCTTTGCCATTTATTCAGCTGAAAGTCAGACTGCAAAGCAGAGTTCATCTTTGATGACTAAAACCAGGGTTTTTGTTCTCAGGGCAATATTCAGAAGTGAGATTCTTTAAGGATGATGCTTTGAGTTGCAAAGCTCCTTTGCATCACATTTCTCAACTCAGTCAAAAAGACAAAACATCCCAATATTCACCAGGCCCAGGCAAGATTTTATGTTCCCTTCCCAGTTAAACATGTGGCTCAATCGTTCAGTTTGGGTCACCCTCCACCCCCTGGGCTGTCACTTAGAGATCAGGGGAGATGGAGCAATGTTGAACCTGCAATTCCTCATTTCTCAATGATTTTGCCACACAGGATGAAACCAAAAAGGACCAGATTCCTAGAGCTGGGGTATCAGGTTCAGATTTATCACATCCATGGCTCACAGCTTTAATACCCTATGCTCTTGGAGGCACCAGTTTCCAAACCACTTCCACCTTTGGAAAACCCACACACAAGGCTCACACACAGGAATTCAGCTCTGCTCCCTGAAGCCTGCCCAGCCCCAGCTCTCTGCACTGCCAGCCAGCGGCTGCTGGGGCACAGGGGCTCTCCTGCCGTCCAAGCACAGGGACACACCAGGAGAGGCCTGGGAACTGGGCCCTGGCACAGGTGACTGGGCACCAACACCTTCCAGGGCTGGGCACCTAAACTGGCACTTTCCCATCTCCATTGCCTCCGGTCAAAGGGAACTCTTAAGCCACCCTAAGAAGTCAGAGGTTAAAGGTTGCKGCAGGGCACCCTGGGGTGGGATGAAAGGCCCCTTTCTGTCCCCAGCAGGGGATGCTGCTTAGGGAGAGCACATTAGCCCAGGCTCAGAGCATGGCCTGGCACTTCCACAGCCTGACAAGCACAGCACTGGGGATGCTAGAGGGGAAGTCCCTGAACCATCCTTTAGTAGCCATTAATGGCTCTGCTGTCTGTGAATCTGTCTGACCCTTCTTCGACCTGCTGATGYTGCTGCCACAGAAGCAGCAGGGGCAGATGTGGTCCCTTCCTCTCTCCCTTTTAACTGAGCTCTTGCAGTGTCACTGTGTGCCCCCAGCTCTCGTGCCACAGCTTCAGAGAACCCCAGAACTGCTGGGGAAGAGACCTCTAGAGGGGACCCAGTCCAACCCCCCTGCCAAGGCAGGGTCACCTGGAGCAGGTGATGCAGGGATGCATCCAGGGGGGTTTGGGATGTCTCCAGAGGGGGAGAGACTCCACAACCTCCCTGGGCACCTGTCCCAGTGCTCTGCCACCTTCTACAAGCCCAACCCCCCTGACTTTGCACACCTTGAGTGGTTTATAATTTTCCTCTCCTCTCCTAAACTGCAGAGTCCAAATGTTCCTAGTTTCCCCTTTTCACAAGACTGCTGCTATGTTCCCTTAGAGGCTCAGGGGWGTTAACAAAATCAAGGGGAACTTCACCAAGTGCCTCTGAGTACCAGAGCTGCACACAGAGCGTTAGACAGCTACACCAACGTTTTGTGCAGCAACAACATGAAGAGTCCTGACCAGGCCAAGTCTTACTGGCAGCTTTCTAAGGGTTTTCTCCCTTCACCCCTAAAATTTGCAGCTAAACCAGGGCTCAGTATTACCTGTAGGTGCAATCCCCTTGCTGTTCAGATGTGCTTTTAGGCACATACGTGAATGGGAGCTGCAGTTCCACCTTACAACTGCCAGCACTGCCCTCACAGAGAAAGTCAYCAGCTCCTTCAAAAGTCACTCTGACCTTCCACTCACCTGGCCTCTACAAACACAACCACCATGAGGGATTAGCCTGGCACCCACGTGTACTARGAGTCAATAATTTTTTTGAATACCTATCTTCCCAAGAGAATCCTGTCCTTGAGACATGCAGCCTGCCCACTAAGTGTAAAATCCCCCCTGCCCTCCCAAGCCCCTTGGCAGCCTCAGCAAGGACACAGTCACTCCAGAGGCAAAAGATGTGAAGGAGAAAGGTGACAACCCCGAATGTTTGCTAGGGATGAAGGAAGAACTATTGGTTTTCCTCTGGAGTTCTCAGCCACGTGTATGCCAGATAAGCCAGCCAATGGAGCTGCAAGAAGACAAAATATGGTTTACCTTGGGGAGGAGAAGCTGCCTGTAACAGATGGTGAGGAAGGGGGCGTGGGGGAGGCTTCTTTCACAGCAGGAGACACGGAAGGCGGGGTGGAAGAAAGGACAACGGAACTTGAGGGAGCTGCGTCATCAGAGTCACCTTAAAAAAAGGAAGCCAAAGTGTTTGTCTGGGTGTGTCTCACAGCACAGAACACAGGGATAAAGCTCAATCTCCTTGTCCACGCTCCTGCTGCACAGGTTTTGTTCACATTCAATCTAGAGGTCAGCTGGCCCATCAGTTCTKACTGGCTCCACATTTCCGAGGGGCTCTGTGTGTTTGGGTCCAAGGCAGGCACAGACATTGACACTCCTGGGGCTCCTCCTTTGGCATCTGCTCTCCGAGGGTTTGCTCCCAGCTGATTTTGAGCCTCCTGCACAGCCACAGCCCAGCCCACTGATCTGCTTCCTACAGGGAATCTCCCCCTGCAAGCACTGCAGGGCAGCAGCACCCTTGGAATCCAGCACCTCTGGGCGACCACAGGGATCTCCCCATTCCACCTGCCTCCGCCCTCCACAACCAAGGTCTCATCCCCTCCTGCTGGCCCTTTGGGATGGTGGGAGCACTGTGGCAGCAAGGAGGGACCCACAGAAGGGCTGCCTCCATGCACAATCCTGCRTGTCACCCAGGCCACAAGAATCTGGGTTTGACAGTGAAGCAAAACTAGAAACAATCCCAACGCAAGGAAAACAATAGTCCTGTGCATATGGAGAGAAAAAATAAGTTCACATTTGCAAAACAGCACCACTCCATGTCTGTKTGTGTAAGCAGACAGTATCCTTCTCCATATCAGCTTTGCACTCCTCCAGTAAAAAATAAATGGGCCTAAAATGTTGCCCATCCTGAAGTTCCCAGGCACTGAGAACAATTTCATTCAGCAACTGAGATCACTGCAGGGAGACAGGCATGAACTTCTGATGAACTGCCTCCTCAGGCTGAGGCAGGAACCTCAAACAAGTGTAACAGTGAATCCACCCCACTGACACCATTAGAAAAATGATGTTTGCACAAACGTGAGAGTAGAGCTTCCCTGAATCTAGGTGTGGGAATCTCAGCTGGCCTGAAGCTCCACGTAAAGTAACAAAGAAAAAAGGGCCTCTCCCAAGAGAGAGGGCTCTCGTCTGCAAACAAACCTGGGAGCTAATAAAACCCAACTCCACCTCCCAGCTCCAAGGCATCAGTGATGGACAAGTCCACCCAGCCTGTGAGGTCAGGCTCTCATGCTGCAGCACACAGAAAGCACACACAGGATGGTCCTTACCTGATGTTGCAGAAGATTGCTCCACTATTCCAACCTTCACCACCTAAAGGGGGCAAAACAGAAGAGCTCTATCAAACAAGAGCCCCTTGAACTTCAGGAACCCAAACCCCAGCACTGAGCTCATCTCTGCACTCCCCAAGGCACTGTCCCTGCAGTCAGAGTCGTTCAGGAGTCCTCTAAGAGCCAGGCAGGTCCTGGCGATGTCCAGCCAAGCAGCGCCAGCTCGCAGCCCTGCCTTGACCCGCACAAAGGACAGCCCAGACCCTGCAGAGCTGCCACAGAGCTGCCCAGCTCCRCAGCCCGTCAGCTCCAAGCTATGCCAGCTGCAGGGAGGAGAAGGGTCAGAGATATCCCTTCAGCACTGCTTTGATGCGTCTGCTGATTACAGACACGCTGCTTCCATTGCTCAGGAGCAGCCACTTCCAGGGTGCAGCATAGCTGGGGTTGGTGAGGAAACCACAGAAGCAACAAAGTACAGTTTCTGATCAGAGTTATCCATTCTCTAAACAAGAGAAGTGTCCAACAAAGAAGATAAAGCCCCTGCCAAAGCCTCTGGAGGCAGACAGGGACAAGCCACCACATGGACAGGTCAGAACGATCCAGATCACGCTCTAATAAGGGCACAAACGTGTGCGGCCAGTCACCAGCTGGTACATCAAGATTAATGATAAATGTCACTGGCAATAGCTTGTGGAACAGAACATGCTGCAAACAAACTCCCAAGAACACACTATGCCTAGAAAGATAAAGTGGCCCTTGGTGATATAAAAGCAGAGACCTTCTGCAGTGATAATCTGCTATGGTACACAGGGATCATCRCTCTTAACACTGCAGAGAAGAGAGCCTTTTTAAGGTCCTTAAGAAACTTGTCTCCAGGGCTAATGTCTACCCTACACAAACGCTGACAAATGGGAAAGAGCTGCCAAGGGAGCTCAGGTCAATAAAAACTGCTTCAGAATGAGCACCGATGTCACACAGGCTGGGTGGTTTGAAAACAGAAGATCATTAAGTTCAGATATGACCATGTCTGGACCACATCTCTAGGGAGCACATTTCTGTAATACAGGGTCCAAAAAACAAAAAAAAAAAAGAAAAAAAAAGTTAATTCTTAGAAGCAAAACACTTTGCAGAGTTTGGAGGGCAGGGAGACATATGCTCAACAGTAGATCCTGGAGAGTTGTCAGGCTCTCTGGTGGATTCTTATTTAGATCCAGTCTTGAAAAAGCCACCATGAATTCAGCAGTGTGTACACAGGCTCCCTGAGGGCTCACTGGCTTGGGAGAGGAGGCTGCAGCTCAGTTTGGCCAGTCTCCACCCAAAAGGCAACAACTCAGGCTGTGCAGGGCAGCAGCCATTTGTGCTGTATGTGTTAAACACCAAGAGGATATTCCACAAACTGTCACTGGCTGTGAACAAGGGGAGCAGGGTTAGGGGAGGGATCAGCTGCCTGCAGCCGCCTTGATCTGCAAGCCAGGCAGGAAATCTCTGCTGGCCTTTTCCTCCTTGTTGGGTGACTGAAGATGCTCAGGTTCAGACACATGGGAGGAACACAAGGTTAAACACTTTCCCTTCCCTCCACTCGGGGAGGTGCATGACAACACTGCAGTTTCAGCAGGCCTCCATCCAGGAAAGCTGCAGCAGCCAGCCCCTGTCCCTGCAGGAAGAGGCACATCCTGTTAACTCTCCTGGCAACTGGCTGTCAGCCCAAGGCAGCCTGAGCCTGGCCCCTTGTAAGGCTCCACTCCCACCACTTCGAGCCCAGCTGAGCAGCATGGCACTGCCCTGCCCATTTCTGGGTCAGAGACTGCACARTGCAGCTGCAGGACAACAGGTTTTGCACCCCAAAAGTGCAGCCAACATCAGCTGCAAACCCAGAAGTCACTGGCTCCCTCTCTTCCTTGTCCAACAGCTCTGAGCAGGCAGCAGCTGAAGGGAAGAGCTTCAGTGCTCATGTCCAGCCTCAGACTTTGTGAGACACCTGCAATTGGCCTTTCACTCTCTCCAGATGTGCTCCACAGGGCATTACTGTGTCAGGAATGCTTCAGAATCAGGAGCAAGCAGCACTGATTTGACCCTCATCACCAGTGACACARGAAGTCAGTCTGTGCTTTCAAGGCAAGTTTTTTGGGGGGCTGGCAATGGTATGTACACAACAAAGCAATTCCACCACTTTCAGATAACCAAATCCAGTAACTGGAAAAGCAGTGCTAATGTCAGGACGACAGTCATTTCAGAGAAACTGAAATGGGGCTCAGACAAACACTCTGAGCCCCATTTGCTTGCACAAAATACAGGACTAAATCAGTTCTGAAAAAAGCTTGCAGAGCCCCACAACAGTCTGGGATGTTCCAAGTCCTCTAGGCTTTCCATGTTAGCGGGAAAGGTGAAAGAGGTGCTTTGTAAGAGCAGTCCATCAGTAGAAATTGCAGTTCATGGGAGATACAAGTTGCCAGCAAAGATCAGCAGGGCACAAATTGGGGAGATGTGTCTCTCTGCCTTTGCAGAAGGCCTCTCTCCATCAACAAACAAAAGCAGATTGTCATCTCAGGAATACTGCAGAGAGACACTCTCACTGTGAGGAGACACGAGTGAAAGCAGGGTCAGCCTGAGGGCAAGAGAGACTAAGCTCTTTAAATGCCTTGGGATTTCAGAGGAGCTCTGGTGCACCGAGGGACACAGGGGACACAGAGGGGACGTGTCAGGGTCACACCGAGCAGGCACAGCAAGGCCAGCGGGCAAGGCAGCAGCAGGAACTGGGAAGAGGAGATCCCAGAGCTGAAGAGCAGCCAAGGGATTTCTTCTGGCTGCAGGTCAATGACTTTACACCTAAAGCTTAATGAATTGAAGAGCATAATCAAATAAGGGGAGGGAAGCCAGAAAAGGCAAAGAGCACACAGTGCACGAAATACAGTGACAGAAGAACAAACATGGCCCTGTCCAGACACTCTGCACCTCAGATGGGAACACTTACAGACAAGGGGGAAAAATGAAGAACCATCCCAAATAAATAACAGGGGTATAAATTTCCTTCCTGCCGGGATGTACTTTTTACTTCCCAGGAACAGATGGGATGCTAAGAGGATGGGAGACCATCAGTGACAAGCATGCAGAGAAATTACACTGGAATAGCAAATTTGGCCAAAGCAATCAACCAGGGCAATGCTGGGCACAGCATCCCCATGATCAGGTTTCCAGGGACACATCACATTCCTGTCTGAGAAGTAAAATACACCCTGCAGTTGAAGTGTCTTAGAGGTTTGCTTAAATATCAGGCAGCTGCACCCAACCATGAGACAGATTTTCACGCTGATCATCTGCCTTAGAGCACCCAATGGCTTCTGCTCGACTCCAGAAACCTGGTACAGGTTAACACCTGAGAACATATTCCAGCTTGCTTGAGACAGCATCACCACGACAACACTCACCCCGACAAAGGGAATGAACTTCTGCGAAGATTCTTCATCGGGGCTAAAGGCAAAGAGAAGAGAGTTGTTAGCAGCTCGCCTCCACCCCGCACCATACTCACTCCGTAGGTGGCATTCCAGCATGCAGCAGGGACGGACAGGATGCAAGCGCCAGTCCAGCCTCCCCTCGAGGCCCCTGCCAGCACCGGGAGCYTGCAGGGGCGGCAGGAGCACAGCCTGGGGGAGCACAGCCCGCGGGGAGCACAGCCCGCGGCACTCTCGGGGGGAAGGCTCCTCCTCACTCCCTCACGCTCCACAGAGAAACATGCTCAGACGGCATGGCAGCCACCACAGACACACGGCCTCCAACTGTGAGGAAATGGATCTGTGCCACCACAACACACAGCGCTGGGTGTCTTTTGCGCTATTGGTTGTAACTTCAGGACCATAACTTGCTTCAATCCCTCCTCTTTGCTCTTCACAGATACAAGTGGTCGGTTGAATATTCCTCCCTAACTTCATTATTTCGGCATACCGACCTTCTACACTTGTTTTTTTTCTGGCATCTCTTCAATAAGCCCTTCAAGTGCGTTGTTGTTGTGCCACCACAACACACGCCGCTGGGTGTTACTGACTGGGGCCCCGGGGCGCTGTGCCCGTGCAGCCTCCCAGCGTACCCCCATGGAGCCGTGTGCCAGGGCCGGCATATCCCCCT